>QNGE01003705.1:0-77652 GCA_008508345.1 Paragonimus westermani | reverse complement strand
AGATCATTCAATTTGAATGGATAGAGATGCGCATCCACTATTGCAACAAGGTCTACTGCGAACGCGAAACACACCATACATTGTGTAATACGAAGTCATGGCAACTAAGAAAGGAGCTTAGATAACTTTGATTGAATAAGGTCATTAGTGTCGAGGATGTTGGGAGTTTCAATATTCTAAACGACACCACTCGGCTGTACGCGAGTCTTTTGTGATGAATCAAAGCAAATTTCCATAAGGCAAACGTTAACGTAGGAATTCAGAAGACGTGCGAAATGTCATTTGTACAAATGAGAGATGCATATAGAAGTAGCAAGGAAGTGGAACGATCAGTCGAAACCGAAATGACAAAAAATATGAATTGTCGAGTGTAGTACCGAAAACATTAGCAGAATTTTTAGTTCTCTAGAAAGGATAGTATGACGATCCAGGACAATCGCCAGTTTCGGGCATCTACGTCATAAGACTTGGTTCGTAATAAAAACTCTACTGATGGTATTGGTGGTGGAAGGGGCAATTCGTTTTCATGGGATTTGAGGAGAAAGTTGCAGCATGTAGTTGAAGCGATGCAATCACTGCATAAAACAATGAATGCGCACTAAGCTGCTGTAAGAAAGATGTGTGGAGGACAATCCAAATGCATTACTAAGAATTTACGAATCAATCTATCCTCATCCAGTTGCATGGTCACCCTACCTTTAACTTCACTAATGTGCGTATGCGGAATTCAAGAAAGATAAGATCCGGAGATAATTCAATTTTTCAAACCTAACGAAGATTATACACATGTAGGCCATACACATTAGTGGGGAGTACTGCTTTTTGTAGCCACTCTTGTAATTTATCGTTTGGCCGCATCGATCAGTCTCAGGTGTCAACCATAAAACTACCACAACGAATAACGTTTCTCGGGTAAGATTTGTTGTTTTCAGTTGCATGCATTTGATACCATTTTGACTGTGCCCTTGATGAGTCCTCCAAACCCGTCGGTTTAGAGACTTATTTATTTATCCCTCTTGGTCATATGTCAATTTCCGTGTCCACCTCAACTCCCTCCGTTTTTTACTCGTCCGACATTCTACCACAACCAAGGCTTCTTACAAAGCCGCAAAACATGCTCGAATTCATCTGTTTCTGACACTCAGTCGATTACTACTTTTGTAAGCATTGGTTAGGAGTGACTACGGCTAATGTGTAATGAGACTGATGACAGCAAATTTTTGATAGGATTTCTGTGGTGCATCGAACCAGTGAGCAATCAAACATTGATGATCCGACCGATCTTGTTTCAGAGAGGCAAATCACACTGAATACACTAAAATGGGCTCAGGAACAACGACTGTAGCTTCATTCAGACGTCAATTCTCAACAAACAGCTGCCAAAAACAAATCTCCAAATATCGACGAATAAAGTCAAAATTGTACATCAATCTGGTCGATATTGTTTGGATTGTTCCTGTATTTTCAATGAATCATTGTTCCTTCTCATCACATGTTTTAGTTAAAAGAATTGAGCATAGTCGCACAACTTTTGGTTCACTATTCCACCTCTCTGGTTCTCAAATGACCGAACGCAAGCAGTTTCGCAGATCTCCACACACTTAAGCTTGATATAACACGGACTATGTGTGGAGGTTCGAAGGAGCACACTTAACTTGAGGTCACTTACGGAAAGCAGGTTTCATGAGTAGATGGATACGGATGTCAATCTGATAGCTTGAGTTTGCCGTACAATACGATTTAGCTAATCCCACCAACTAATACTAATATCCCGTTGAACATGGCTCACAAATAATTGTAGGTTTAACAGTCTGACGGAATTTTCAGCCAGTCTCCTTCAAAAAGTAGCATAACACTTCAGTCCCGATCTGCTGAGCTTATACTGGGATCAACAGTTTGCATTTTGTGACCATTTCTCGAATGGAATTCGTCATACAAACCCGTCATCTTAGATCCAACAACAGTTGATTTGGAGTAATATGCAACATTTATGCAGATGCCAGCATACATTTGGAAATCACTGTCCAACAACTCTTCTCCTAAATCAGCTCGTAAGCAAGAATCGAAAACAGCCGACTGCACGAATTACTGCCTGCCGAATTTTGTTGCATCTCATCAGGTACAGATTGTAGTGTTGGTGTTAACATGGCTGAGTCAAACAAGGTCACTGAAATGAAATGCGCGACCAAACACACACGCACAAACACACACGTCACGTACGCACGCACGCACGAACAATGAAATTGTTCATTTATCAGGACGGTTTCACACTGACGGGCATGTCCTTCAGTTGGCAGTGAAGTGGCTGTCGCATTAGAATGGCGGCAGTTATAGCGAACTGAATCGTTCATCCTTCGTTGATTTTATGGATGACTTCGTAGGCATGAATTCCACAAAACCTTAAAGAAAATGGCGAGTTCTTTGCAGAAAGTGGGAAGGTAAGCGAACGGCAGAGGAAGGGGCCTAATTGCTACAACCACCCAAGTCTATATTCAGACATTCAGTGTCAGAGTGCTCACACCTTGCAAACAAACAATCGAGCTGAGTGAAAGTAAGGCACCATCTGCAAGACAACTCCGCACGACTCCCACTGTTCTACATCACCATGCATACAGACTTCAATTCAGACTAAAATTCGGCCGAACACTCACGCTAGAGAGCTTGATTGGCTGCAATCTCACTAAAAGTCCCCAACCACCGACTGTGTGAGTCGTGAGGGCCCCAGCCTTGGAGACCTACAGTGGCTAAACTCCCGGTGAATGACCTCATTTTATTATGCCAGAACGTTGTTTGTTCCTACAACAGTCGGCCGTATCATTGTCGGAATTTTGGTGTGGCAGACAACCAGCTGACATTTCTAGTACACATGACCTAACCATCTACGTCTGCGCAAATGTAGGAACTGAACAGAAGAACTCGTTCCTCATTCACTGCATTCCTAACCTCATCGTTGCTGTTTCGCTGATGCCAACCGATGCGAACAATGGGATACAAATACCGGTAATCAAATACATGAAGATGGTTCACGTCTCCAACGCTGAACGACCAGGTTTTGCAGCCGTCGAGTAACACAGCTCTCAATATCGCTTCATATACGCGGCTTTTAAGTATCCGAGAAATGCTGCTCTATCGCAGATGTGTCCCAGATTAGTGGATATCGCTCTAGACTTAGGGACATGAGTTTCCATTTCATTACTGCTATCTCCACTGTTGCTGATTCACCTTCCCAAGTTTACAAACCGGACAACTTATCCAACATTAGGCCAACGTAATCACAACAGTCCTGTAAACTGAACTGGAAGCCAGAAGGCGTCTTCCGAAGCAATTAGCCGACTGGAGAATAGCTTCTAGCATTGTTTGCGTAATTTGGAAGTTGTCAAACATCAACATTTTGTCGTCAGCATAATGAACTCCAGCCAGTCGTTCACCAGGTCGAAGGTTCATGCCCGTATTTTGTGAGTGTCGCAGTCTTTCATTGTTTCGTCCGTGATAGAACAGAGCAGAAGTTGTGAGAGTGGATAGCCTCGAAGTAGGCTGCCTTTGGTGCTGAAAATGTTTGACAATTCACCCCCCAACCTGAGCTGAAGAATGAGAACAAAGAGCCGACAGTATGTTCATACACGNCCGAAGCAATTAGCCGACTGGAGAATAGCTTCTAGCATTGTTTGCGTAATTTGGAAGTTGTCAAACATCAACATTTTGTCGTCAGCATAATGAACTCCAGCCAGTCGTTCACCAGGTCGAAGGTTCATGCCCGTATTTTGTGAGTGTCGCAGTCTTTCATTGTTTCGTCCGTGATAGAACAGAGCAGAAGTTGTGAGAGTGGATAGCCTCGAAGTAGGCTGCCTTTGGTGCTGAAAATGTTTGACAATTCACCCCCCAACCTGAGCTGAAGAATGAGAACAAAGAGCCGACAGTATGTTCATACACGTGGTCAGTATTCCCGTGCGTTTAAGCTACTCTAAAAGTGTACACGGATTTGGTTCGTGATGAATGCCAGAACCCTAGTAATGACTTAATTCAACACAGTTCCAATATAGTTCTCTGAAGTCTCGGACACGCACCTAAAATAAGTGAACCAGTGACCCCAGCACGAAGGAGCGGTCTCCTTCATCTAAACATGTTGGAGCAACTGAGCCAAGTCTTTTGCTACGTTCTCCGCACTTTCTTGAAAAGTGCTGGTACGAGGTCATCTGGACTGGCAACCTCCCTCAGTTTGAGAGTCCAAGTGCAATTGCAGCCCACAGTCTTGATCGGTGGTCTTAACTCTACCGACCAGCGTGCCACATTATTTTAGAGTTAGAAGGCCAGTTATGTAGACTATCAAAATATTTCGCCCAACGCTCTAGTCTTCGAGAATTGTAGTGCATGTGTGCCATCTTTCTTTCTGACAGCTTTATTGACAGACGATTGCTCTGAATCAGTAGGACAGATAAGCTTGAAGAGTCTGCCAGTGTTCTCTGAAGCAAATGCTGTTTGTAGTTTCTTGAATTTTCCACTATCCCAGCCTCACGACCATGGATCAGGCTACGCCTTAACTTCATATGGATGGCAAGAGTGGGACATACCGACACAGTGTTGTTGCGACTAGCTATATCTGTTGTGGAGCCTGAAGGGTAATCGGCAGATGAGAAGACGGAATGGTTCTAAAAGCTGAACGTGATAGGACAGTGGGGGCGGAGTCAGCAGTAGCATGTTTTCGCCTGCCCACCTCGCTGTATGCAACAGACAAGACGACTTGGTTTATACTGCGAGACGGCAGAAGCAGTATGTAACTGTTGGTTTCGTGAGTGTTCATGGTTGTATGTAAGCTGAGATACTGCCAGGATTCCAAGGTCTAGATAGGTGAACGACTGGGATTCCCAACCCAAGCCTCTCTATCAAACACGTGCCGCAAGTCAGCGGGTAGGTGGCAGTGAGCCAAAACTGGCACATTTTCCTAAAAATGATACCAAATTTCGTTCAACTTGTGACATGCAGAACCATGGGACTGTGGTATATCGAACCTGCTTGGTGTGAATAACTCTGTCGGCATGATCTTCACACCGTCCACTCTAAACTAATCGGTCGTCGAGATGCGCAATCCATCACACCGTGCTAAAGTGTTGTCTCGTGATGACGGCTGGTTTAATATAACATCCTGACGAAGGCCACGCAGGATGTTCGACTGACTGCTACTCGCAGTCGCCAGCCGACTTGCTCTATCACATCATCACCTTTGCAAACTAACTGTAAGGTGACGCTCAGCTTGGACACAGTTGGTCGTCGCATAGTTAGAACTAATGTGTCTTTTGGTGAATGCACAGAGATAGCCGTTGGATTACAGCATTGATTACCGGTTTTGCAGTTCTTTGTGCGAAATGTCAGCATTGCATATTTTTCTGACAAGATGAAATAAACTACGAACCAACACACTTTTGTACCGAGTTCGCGAAATGAAAATTAGGTGTCTGAAGTACACAGGAAAATTAGCCGTTCTAGCTCCTAAAAGAGCAAACAGACTTTTAGATGTTTTTAACGACTCGTTTAACAATTGGACAAGGAGGAACTTAATATCCATAGTCGCAATCTGATTGTCTCTGAGGTTTACCTCTTCCAGCAAGTTTATCATTACATAAGCAGTTTTCATCGTGCACTGGGCGAATGACTGCCACACAGGTTTCAACAGCTGTGCAAGCTGTTTCGCCAGCCGGTGCTCAGCGGAACTGAACATCAGTAGTAACGCTCTGAGTGGAGTTTAGGTAGACCGTACAATTGCCCCGTGTGAGATCTACATGACACTGGGACTTGTGAAGTTGTTTCATCAAAACCATGTTTTCTAAGAAGCGCCTGCATCTCTCTTCGAATTTTGTTCTCAAACGTGCCCCGATTGCCAGCCGCCTGATCGGGTCAAATTTCACTGTCATCCTAAAGAACGTTGCTAAGTTCAACCACGTGGCTCATCTGATCAAGAAGTACTACTTCATAGTTCCTCTCCGAAAGCGTTATCACCAGTTGGTCATTTGACTGTAATGTTCTCAGCGATGCAATATGACCCTCCTGTGCAGGCACCAACACTTTAGTAAGTACCTGATGAGATGTGTAATTTACCATGCAACAAATCGTGCAATCTGTTGTTTTCGTTTTGGTGACAGAAACATTTGTGCTGGTCGTTTCATCTTGGTTGTCGAAATGACAATTTCCAGAGTTAAACCCGAATTGACGATCTGTCCACTTGGTCGCATCGAAAAGTTAGAGTCATGTCCATTAGTTGAAAATCTGGAGTGTTCTTGTTTCAGGCGCTACAATGTTTTATGGCGCAGTCCGCCATGATCTCACCTAGGGTTAACTGACAAAGTGAGACGGACTGCATGCAGGCTGAAATGCTGTGTTTTGACTACACTGATACAGTTTGTACTTATACAATCAACTCACATAGGATCTTCTTCACATCTGTATGATATGTTCCGTTTTGTGATTTCCATTTTCAATTCTAACATCGATTCGGAATCACATTCTCGTCTGCAAGTAAAATATTCATGGAAAAAATGTTGTGAGCATTAGTCATGTGAACAAGTGACCTCTCTTCCCGTCTGACTATCCTGTCAATTTGAACCCCGTGTGTCTAGATCAATATTCGACTGGGCATCGCCGACATACATTCCATGCGTATTCCAGCTATTGTTTTGTTGCGATCGGTTGTGGTTGATTTTCTATNCTCGTCTGCAAGTAAAATATTCATGGAAAAAATGTTGTGAGCATTAGTCATGTGAACAAGTGACCTCTCTTCCCGTCTGACTATCCTGTCAATTTGAACCCCGTGTGTCTAGATCAATATTCGACTGGGCATCGCCGACATACATTCCATGCGTATTCCAGCTATTGTTTTGTTGCGATCGGTTGTGGTTGATTTTCTATAGAAATGTTGATTCGTCGATGAGTCCTAGTGCAAGTGACTTTAATCCAATCGTCTAATACTTGTTTCAAACTCCTGATCGATTCTCGCATGAGTTGTAACATTCCGTGCAATAGTGTTTTGTCACATCATTGTCAGTTTCCTGTCGGCTGCGAAAAGAACGTTAGTTTTTAATAGTTCATTGACAACTTTGACAGAATCTAGAACCAACTTTCATCTCTCATCAGTACACTAGACCGTTCTCTCGTCAAACGGACAGGTCACATTTTGTTGACCCGCCTCGAATTCGTCTCATTCCGGTATAACGAATGGATTATCCCGAATATGCCTCTCATTCTATATACTGACCCCGAATACCACCTGATTATTACGTCATCTTGTGCCAGCTTGTTTACACTGTTTGGAGTCCACTTGACAACTTTTCTCGTTCTGCCTTATGATCCCATGTGGCTGAGATGTCTACAAGGAATCATAATCAGGCTTTGTTACATTTATCTTGCACATCATTTTTCCCGTTTTGTTCCGTATTAAACCATTGTTTTCACGGTTCTCTTTGTTTCCGACACACCGGTGAGGTGATTTGCAGGTGTCACCCATTCGTTTCAGCGAAGTCACCCCGTCTCTGATACTTGACACTGACAAAGTGGTTCCATCGATCACACTCTGACGAATGTTTCCGAGATCGTACAGAATTAACAGCAGGTTTAAAATGCACTCATGGGTATTCAAAGACTGATATTCGATGGAAAATTTATTTGTGGTCATAAGCTGGCAGTTGGGATGCATATTGTAAACTTCAAACCGATTTTTACCCGGAAGGCTTGAGTGGGACTGTCAGGTGTGAGTTGAATGGGTGCTGAATTTTTGCCAAAAGTTGGTTTAATGAGAATTAAGTGCATTGTTAATATGAAGCAGACTGTAAGGAGTTTAATGTGAGTACAATCCACGGCTTAAAATAGTATCTAAATGTGTCATCTTCAGATGTATTTGGAGGTCTTCACACAGCAGTAGAGAACTGGAACTTGCAAATTCTGAATATTGTCAAGGGAAAAATGAATGTGTCCAGTTTGCTTACCGATACTGTCCTTCTACCAGATCATGTACGATATAAGCGGTCACCTGCCTGACTTGCGGTCGTTTGAGATTGTGCAGTTCTATGGTAGCGAGTGTACTAAAGAAGAGAGAGAAATCGACGATTTTAAACAAACTGAATTTGGTTCGATAAACTATGCCCAAACCACAAATCTATCAAATGGCCCGTCATGACTGTCAACTTATGTAACAATTCTCCCCAGTAAACGTGCTTTACACAAGTGTATTGATAATGATATGCAAGACGTTAACGAAGAGGCTACATCTGTGGGCAGTTCGCGCATAATATCCTGTTGGTTGTTACACACCACGTATATCAAGATCACGTGATGTCAATACCCACAAATTACTCGGATTTTAAGTTTACAGTTTTTAGTTTATACCAAGTTCCCATATGAAGCCTGAAGAGTTAATGTGCCCGTTTTAAGGATGCGTTATCTTGTCAATGTGAGAGTTATTCATGGTAGATTGACTGAGACTGAACTTACGAGTTCTTGTCGAACGGAATACTAATAGATCCGTTTAGAATGATTCCAACATCGTCCTGCACCCGTTTCGAATACTACAACAAAATGATCAGAAGTTTGACCAAACGTGGGTTCAATGAAATTGAGCTGTTTTTAATAGTTATTTTACAAATATATAAGCAAATTGATAGGATAAGTTTCTATTTGTTGAGTGGAACTGAATGACGGCGGTAGTGTTCAAATTTGGTGCTTACTGGAAAGACAAATATTGAAACCGGATGGGCATCATAGACTTATCTGGCTGGTAGGTTATGTGTCCGTCGAAGTTATCAGTGTTTAGCCACGCGGGTGAACCCACCATAGATGTGCACTCTAACGGAGATGCTCATTTTTCCTCCACAAATTCCTCTTTCTCAAAGAAATAGTTGCGGTTAGTCACACTAGATAGAAAATCTCAGAACAATATATAAGTAACCATTAGTAGTTTTACGTACCCACAATTCCATCCGCTGCACCATTTGGTTACTCGGCGATCAGGCGTGTTATTCTTTTAGACAAGGGCTACCATTTTCTTTATTTCTAGGTGGGAGCTTTAAGTTTTGTCGAATGCTCTTCCGTTACGTGGTTGATTTAGCATGTTGTTCGGGTGCTTAGATGGCACCTATAAATCCGCCCACTCTAAAATCACGATGTTCTCTCGCCCAACGAATACAATTTGCTGATTGTTTTGTGTATTCTACGGTCCACCGTACTCGAGTGCTTGTATCGTTTTGGGAACAACACGGTTCACTGTCTCGGTGATGAGCACCACACAGGCGGTTAATAAACATATCGATTGTAAGTAGACTTTGCTCTGTGATTTTAAAAATTCACATGTGGCTGCATTTGGGAGGTAGATGCGGTCTCCCAGTTGGTACTAATCTAGCAGGAACATTAGAGGAAGTAGGACGACATGATGCTCGTATCAACAATAATGCTTGTTCACCATGACTTACGGACTGACCGTGCACATTGGTGATTGACCGATGAATTATACCGCACACTTTGTTGTGTTATGAGTTACTGCGGAATAACAGACACGTTTTTAAATACGTGTGATATGGAGCAATATAATCTCCGGTGACTAATCCGAATACACTCATCGCCTTACAGATATATATATATATATATGCAATAGGTTTCCTACGCTCGTCGTTACTTCGTGATGGATTGTTCAATAGCCTGAAGCGTCATGGTCACCAGCCAAAATTAGTGTTGACTAGTTTAACTTGTGTTTTAAGACATGTGAATGGGATTTCACATGCCACTATTTTACTTCACTTGGTAGGTTATTTAGTGGTAGTTGAGTAGCGGTAGAAAATTCCTCCTCTAACGAAATGATCGAGAAACGTCAAGTGCATCCACTGCAACGACCGATTCCAATGTATTTGTCACTTCAAGATTGACAATAAATCAAGTGGCTTACGATTGTACTAGCAACATCCGAGATAGGTGTGTGCTATTGTATGCTTCGAGTGAATCGGAAAACCAAACACTTCTCAATACATGAAAAATAATGTGTAGCGAACAAGCCCGTTTTCAGTGATTCATCATCAGGCTAACTACATCATATGTATATCACACATTTCACGGGTGAATCGTTAGTGGAGTAAACGTGGGACGTGTGGTTAATGAGGTCAACCAATTCAATGTCACACTGCAATCAACTACCCACTTGAACAATGTTTTCTGTGGAAGTCGCATCTTTGTTTGCCAACGTCCCATCAGAGTTGACCATAGATTACCTGTGTGATTATATTGAGAACAGCGACAGAGAGATTCAGATACCGTCGGTCGAACTCGAACCCTCACTTCATTTGTGCACTTACAGCGTACAGTTCAAGTTCAATAAAGGAGGCTACCGACCAAAAGGTGGTGTCGTAATGGGATCGCCGGTGGGATCACTGTTTGCGGACATTTTCATGTCGAAATTAGAAACCGAACAGCTGAGTTCAACGATTCGCCAGTGCAATTTTTATGAGTTATGTTGACAACATCCGCTGCGTACTCGATAATAACCTAGACCCAACTGATATCTTGGCCACATTCAACTCCGCACACCAAAATTCACAATTTTCGTTGGACAGCGGAATGAATAACCAATTAGTCTTCTTGGATGTGCATGGAGGTCATCGTGCTGATAGTTCAATTCAGCGGGCGATAAATAGAAAGGATACTTGGAATGATCAGTATATTCATTTCCATGGTCTCGTACCACTTGCCTCAGAAAGAAATCTAGTCAACTGTTTGACGGGAAGAGCTTTGAGGATTTGCACAGAGGATATAATGAATGATATGAATTAGCATTCATAGGCACAATATTCATACAGAATGGCTATCCGGAAACGTTCATAGATAGGGCCATGCAACAGCGGAGTGAAGGAGACCAGTTGTATCTTGTAGAAAGGAAAGCAGTGCATATCNACTTGGAATGATCAGTATATTCATTTCCATGGTCTCGTACCACTTGCCTCAGAAAGAAATCTAGTCAACTGTTTGACGGGAAGAGCTTTGAGGATTTGCACAGAGGATATAATGAATGATATGAATTAGCATTCATAGGCACAATATTCATACAGAATGGCTATCCGGAAACGTTCATAGATAGGGCCATGCAACAGCGGAGTGAAGGAGACCAGTTGTATCTTGTAGAAAGGAAAGCAGTGCATATCAAGGGCGATACTTTGGCCGAAACTATTACACGTAGGCTAACAAGCACAGCCAACAGAACACTTCACGCTGCTAAATTACGAGTCCACTTTACGTCCAATCCGGTTTTGTGCTCACGCCTAGAAGATAAGATGCCTACTTCTTCAGTGTCGTTCTGTGTACACTCATTTACTTGTCCCCGCGGGACCAGTTATGTTGGCCGCACGACTAGAAGCTTATCGAAACGGATCCGTGAACACAATTCAGCTTGTCTCAACAGTGGTATAACGGAATCCGTCTGCAGCGCCATACTATCACACTTGGTGGATTCAAATCACAGTGAACGTAAAGGACGCATTTCGCCCAATCGACCGAGTTTAGGCCATCCAGTGGAGAGCGGTGAGGAGTAGGATTCTGTCTACAGCAGAGGCTATTGGGATCCGTATGTATAACCCACCCCTGTGCGCCCAGAAACGTTGTGTTCGAACTCGGGATCTGCCCTGACCAACCCCCACCTTGTTAGCCTGTCGATACCCATTGTTCAAGTGGGTACTTGATCGCAGTGTGACATTGAACTGATTGACACATCTCCCGTTTACTCCCCCTAACGATTCACCCGTGAAATGTGTGTGTATGTATTTAGCTTGAAGATGAATCACTGAAAGCGAGCTTGTTCGCTACACATTATTTTTCACGACCACGCTGGGGATTTTCACGACACTTCTTAATACGTTCTACAATTTGTCATTTTGCGGATGATGTATCACATGACTACATGGTCGATAGTTTCGTTAGAAACAGACAAAACGCTAGGAAACTGATGTATGTTGATATATTCCTGTTCCCAGAGATTTGTGTGCCATGGAAATAGATTTATTTTACGCGTTTGCCTGGATCCATTTCAACCTACATTGAGAACATGCATTTCCACTATTTATCAAATGTTTCGTTCACAAGCGCCCTTGCTTAAATGTCTCACAGCACGGTGACTGGAGGAGTTTTACAACGATACTGACAAAGTTCACATCGCACTGAGTGTCGGACTCTGAATGTGTTCCGAGTAAAACCGTTGACAGTTGTTTCTGTTAAGATTTATCCTTCTTACTTGGACGTTGCTGAGACTGGTGCCTATGTGTTTGGCATACTAAAGAATGGTTCACAAGAGAAATGAAAAGTGTTAAATGGAAGTACTACATCGAAGTTTTGTTGAAACCAACTAGTTTTATGAACAATCCGAATAGCCCTTTGGTTGACCAGGCATAAATTTAACTGCGCTTGTTATAAACAATGAGCCACAAGGCTGTAACTTATCATCACTCTGAGCTTATGATATCGTGACCAATGAAGCTGCCAATACACAACAACCTATCTAGTGACTCAATCGGATACTTACTGCATTCGATGCACTTTTCCAGAAAGCGTACACCATTTGAGCCTTGCCTGTGCATCCGCATGTGGTAGTGTACCCCTTGCCGCCTGTGATGTTTTTATCACACCAGTTAAGACCGTCAAAAATGTAACCTGTCAACATTGGCAAAAGAATTTTGCTTTGAAAGTTGAAAGGAAGTGTAAAGTTCCATTAGCCGTTGTTTGATACTGTTTGGGATATCAGGATATCAGAGCATCTGGTGGAAAATTGTGTCTGACTCCAATTATCTGCCAAACCCTACCTCCGCACTGGGTTATGTAAGCTTTGAATGCATAAGTTAAAGATTACTGACAAACATAACCAGCTGCGACTTTTGAACTTGCGAACGTTCATTTGGACATCAATGCAAAAGTGAATATATATTAAGCCGAAACATACTGACGAGTGCCAAATGAATTTCGCTATGTGTATGGATTAAGCACTGTTTACAGTTCACCATAGCTTTCATGCCCAACTTGGTTTGACACCTCGTCTCATATTTTAACCTACCAATAAATGTCGGTTGTCCTTCTGTCGTATCTTAACACTGACCCATATGCATGTCTTGATCTTGAAATGGATGCTCGTCTGGGATTCCGTGAGGTGACTCTGATGACCACCTTGCCCTCCACCTGCTCCCAAGCATGATCAAAGTATCACATCCATATACGTCCGATCAGCGATTTCTTCTCATATTTTCTATTCGCTCCAACTCTGTTAGATTTACGGTTACATGTTAACCCGCCGGTATGTATGAAAACTAAAATTGGCAGGCTTAATAAATCCCTATTTTGTGGGCGCTACTAATCACCTCACCACACGATTTCCTTGCACACGCCGTGATGGGATGTTCTAATTTGCTTGGTGACGATGTTCTTACCATCCGTGGACTATGCAGTAATTGTGATGGATGGCCAACACAAAGCGCGATTGTCATAACACTCGGCGTATTATCTTGACGCGGCATTGAGTTACGGCCAAAGCACACAACGGGTGGACTGCAGTCAACATCGGCGACGGGATGAACCATCTTTCAATAGAATCGGACCAACCGGCAAAAACTGACAATGAAGAGACCCACGACAGAGAGCGCCAACCACATGTACAAAACTAAACGGAAGTCCACACGACTTGCAATTGGAAACCGCTGCTGCATTGTGGACAGAGATTTCGGTTGAAAAACGCGAGCGCGGATGGGGCATGGGAACTTGCGAGTTGGACAACGAAAGCCGTGCCCTAAGAAACGATTGTTGTCCTTCCTAATTGGCTTTGAGTCGAGTTCACTTTATGTTTGATAAGCAACTTATTCAGTATAATAGGGGCACCCACAGCATAATTTGATTTGTCCGCAGAGTCCAAAAATTTCAGATTCGAAACCATATGAGTGATAATTAGATCGCAAGTGTATATTGAATTGGTCTTCCCAAATGTTTCTTGACACAACTTTGACCAATGCGCAGTGGTATAACTTAGAAATAGCTCACTGAGTGACGAATACAAATCGCCTAAATAGTAGATGTGAAAGACCACCGAAAGATCGCAAAGTTGTTAGTTCGCTGTGCGACAGTGGCAAGTAGGGGCTGGGATTGATGTGCCAACGATGTACCGGTTGTAGACCTGAAAATCCCACAGTTTCTAAACTTTTTTACTCTCGATCTATCAGTGATGCAGTTACACGTGGTATCGAATGGTTACGACAGAACACAAGTCGAAACCCATGTTAGAGGTGCAGTTCACCGTGAGCTTGAGTGCGGGGATCAATCTCAGCGGTGCGCATTTCAGCATGTGGGTTTGTAACATCTAGTTGAATTCCGTTTCACGTGACTGCGAGGCGCATTCAAAAACGTAAGCTTGGGGAACGAACAGTTGGTTATGGATACAGTTAGGAATTTAGCTGAGTATTCCTCATATTTCTGTGTAACACAATCTGTTAAGATGGAGATAAACAGAACAGATAGCAAATACCTATGCTTGTTCCCTCACCGATATAGAATCTGCTCACTTTCGGACAGCAGTTCGAGCTACGTGGTTCGTGTGGGTTCAGGGTTTTCACATCGTTCGCTACATTGAGCACAACAATTTATGCGAACACAGTGCATTATTCGGCCGAATGCCTACTCAATATTAACACAAAATTTCTATGCGTTTCGATGTACAGATTGAAAAGTGCCAACAGACTGTCGAAACAACTTACTCACTTCAGGGATAGGTGACGAATAAACTACATATTTGCTGACTGTGTTTATGATTTACCTTGTGGTAGGCTGTGCATCAGTACTTCTCGAATGTGCAAAGTTACACAAAATGCCCTTCATCACCATGCAACGAATGGTTGGAGAGTGGTGAAAACTGTGTCCCGTTTGGTTCGGCTTCGAGACACGAGTGTGCGTCCACTTTGACTGGATCCACTAGTTTCATGACAACTTGTCCGGAGTTGACAAACTACTGATGTTGAGCTGTAAATGATTGCAGTGTGACGTTTCGCTCTTTGTCAAATTCGGTCGAAATGCTAGTCCGGATATTCAAATCACGCGGTGACTGTAGGCCGCTTAGCAAGAATATGGACTTGATCTGATTATGCGCGATGGTAGATGTTTCAGACATTTTGCGTTTGTGGTTGAGAATGCCTACAATTGAAGTCAAATCTTCACCCATTATCTTGTGCGGTTTGGGACAGTGATAGTGGAGTTTGTGCGACTCTGCTAGTGAGAGTTTGAGCCACTTGAAGAAGGTGGTAGTCGCGCGGTTTACCAGAAAAAGAAATTGTGGTGACTTTGTGTATTGCCGTCTTCAGCTTTGGACTCAATAAGCATGCCTTCCATGAATCGTTTTCGCTAAGGAAATCTGTGTGAACAAAATCTCAAATGTGCACTTAGCTGTCTGGTCGACTAAAAATTCCGTTACGCTGTTGCAGATAGTTGAGGATGTTGGTGACAATGATGCTCTGTAGACTCAGCGCTGTTCCGTCAGGAGTTCTTCTAACATAATTGAACAGTCCGTCGTCACATGCTCAGGGGACCTGGAACGACTGAACAAATGATTCTAGTTACTGGTTACAATTCCCTAATTTCGCATGTCTCGTTGTCAGATAGTTAACTTTCCATCACCGAATAGGCCTCAGTCAACATTTTACGCACAGTACCGTCTACATTCCTGGGTGCTCCTACCTCCTGTTCAATACTTGCCCACACACGTACCTCCTTATCTTGTTACCTGGAGGCACTTCCCCAAGAACTTCTAACTAAAACCCGCACGCTTCAATTGAACGAATTTTTGCCTCCGTTGCAAACTTTGATAGATATTTATCATACTTATTTTCGTTGGGTCTCAAGCTTTTTCGCAGTATCTGTAAGTTTCACTCCGCAGTCCACACCATCAGCTGGACACCGGCATGTATCCTCTTGCGTTCTTATCCTTTCAACTAATCTCAACGCTTTCCTTCACCATGCGAAGTTTCCAACTGATGTCGGTTTTCTCAACTGAACTGTGTGTGCAACCACATCACTTGCCTTTCTGTTTCACTCAAGAATACATGAATGTGGGTATCAAAATTAACAGTGGCCTCACCTCGAAAATCACTTACCGGGAAGAGTAGCCTCTAGGGTTGTACAAACTCCCCTGTTGGCGCACAATCCGGTTGAAAAGGCTCCAGTTTTGGACCACAGAAATGGCTGAAAGTTCGATTTGTCAAAAAGAGCACAATAGTTCTACTTTCAAGAGGTATTTCGTACAGTTTGTGTTACAGGTGTTGTTGACTGTCTCTCAAAATCAGCAATGTAAACCCACTGATTTTGTTGGAGGGATGTTTTGACTTACTATTTAGCAAGGTACAGTACACTTAATTGCGATGTACACCTCAGTCCTAGGCTAGAGGTAGCCCAATTGCATGTCAGTTATGCTGGCCTTCCACTGTGGTTGTCATGTTCATTTAAAGGCAATTACTGATGCGAAGCAACCATAAGACGTGTGTGAGTAATTAAGTTATCTTTCACTCAAACAAGCAGCCTCTACTGTTCGGTTGTGTACTTCGAACTTTCGTGAAGTCTGGATTTCGAATGCAAGATACGTGATACGAAAAATTGTCACCTACCGACTTGAATAGATTAACTGGTTTTCGGTTGTAATCACTTGCCACAATGCTAACAGTGTTTGTTCAATTTACATCTAGGTATACATTGATCATGAATGTTCGTCCATGACTGGAGTTGCCTTCAATCGATTAATAATCAGATTCGTGTATAACACTGACAATTATTTAGTCCAAAATTTTGTGCTATTGCCAGCTTAGATCAAACGGAATATGCGTTGACAAAATTGATTATGTGCCACTACGTTATATTGGCCTCGATTCACAAAAGACTTATGACCTTCCAATAATATGGCTAGCACTCTGAAACAAAATTCGTCTTTGTTTGGAATGGGCATCACCGCCCGGCATTAGAAATCTGATGGCAGACACGTGCAGACTTTCGGATTTGTCTGGCCTTTTCGTTTAGTTTAAGATAATTAACTGGTGAGAGCGCAGTTTGAGGTTAGAACAAACCACTCTGCAGGTTGAGTGTTGGTCATTGAGGTGAGTGGATTTTTGGGGATATCGTTGGCTTGTGGCACAACGGCGCTTTAAGCCATTGGAATAACCAATTGTGTAGTTTGAAGCAACAGAATTCGGCCAACTAAAGCAAGCTTGTGAGAGACCATTAGGAGCTATCAGAATTACTTGGAGGGTTCCGTTCGTAATCGCTTCCGATCACTTCAAATAAAGCCACTCGTTCTAGCATGTGTACTTCTTCCGGAACATTGGTGNATTTAGTCCAAAATTTTGTGCTATTGCCAGCTTAGATCAAACGGAATATGCGTTGACAAAATTGATTATGTGCCACTACGTTATATTGGCCTCGATTCACAAAAGACTTATGACCTTCCAATAATATGGCTAGCACTCTGAAACAAAATTCGTCTTTGTTTGGAATGGGCATCACCGCCCGGCATTAGAAATCTGATGGCAGACACGTGCAGACTTTCGGATTTGTCTGGCCTTTTCGTTTAGTTTAAGATAATTAACTGGTGAGAGCGCAGTTTGAGGTTAGAACAAACCACTCTGCAGGTTGAGTGTTGGTCATTGAGGTGAGTGGATTTTTGGGGATATCGTTGGCTTGTGGCACAACGGCGCTTTAAGCCATTGGAATAACCAATTGTGTAGTTTGAAGCAACAGAATTCGGCCAACTAAAGCAAGCTTGTGAGAGACCATTAGGAGCTATCAGAATTACTTGGAGGGTTCCGTTCGTAATCGCTTCCGATCACTTCAAATAAAGCCACTCGTTCTAGCATGTGTACTTCTTCCGGAACATTGGTGTGAACCACTGGATATTTCAGGTGTATTAATCTATTCAATTCAGACGATTCTACTAGTCACACGGAAAATAACCTTTGAATCAGTCGGTTCCTGTTGAAGAGTTTTCTCTCACCCCCTGGAGGTGGATGAAACTGTTTGGAAACACATGAAGTACAAATGCGTTTTGCAGTTTTGGTCACATGCGTGTACAGCTTGCAGGCATTGCTGAGCTAACAGAAAGTCCGAGCGTCTTATTCACATCAGTGTTCTTAAAAAGCCTAATGATATGCATATCTTCCAAATTATCTCANAGACGATTCTACTAGTCACACGGAAAATAACCTTTGAATCAGTCGGTTCCTGTTGAAGAGTTTTCTCTCACCCCCTGGAGGTGGATGAAACTGTTTGGAAACACATGAAGTACAAATGCGTTTTGCAGTTTTGGTCACATGCGTGTACAGCTTGCAGGCATTGCTGAGCTAACAGAAAGTCCGAGCGTCTTATTCACATCAGTGTTCTTAAAAAGCCTAATGATATGCATATCTTCCAAATTATCTCACCGATCACATCAAACAAATGGGGTTCGAATAATGGAGGTTGAGATGTAATATTTTCAGGTAAACAAGGTTTCAATTAAACAAAGGCGGATATAAGCAGAAGACAGTTTCGGGTAGCCGTTCGATGCTGTTGCAAACGGAGGATTTTAACTTGAGTACTGAACAGCAGCCTACGTTTCGATTGATATAGGTCAATCTCTAGTTGTACCACTGAACATATGATTTTATATACGTACCTTTGGTATCGAGGGCATGCGTTTGAACAGCGTTTCCACTAGTGGGTCAAACATTTTCTGATCCATCACACACAAATGTTTCAGCTGGTGATTCGTCAGGATGGCCTCGAAAGTCGTCCAGACCTGACCGCAGTCTAAACTGATGAGCAACAGTGACGATTAAAACGTGCTGCATCGTTTGTCACAAAATACTCAAACTCTGGATGCACTAGACAAATTCTAACGAAATAATTCCAATTTGCATTCACTGTCAAATGCAACCATTGTGTTGAACTAAGCAGAGTTTGGATGTTTATTACAGAATTTGTGAGTGAAGCGTGAGAGATGTATTGCATTCAGTATGTATTGGAATGGTCCGGGATGCAGATTATCATTGATGCACAGCAGTGATGAGTTAAGTCGACAATAATTCACATGACTCGCCGCACACCGTGCTTAACAGTTGACTGACATCCAGCGATAAGAAATCTATGACAAGCTCGTGGACAAGGTTTGATGCTGTCTTTGTTCCGTTCAAACTGCCAGAGTGGACGATGCCCTGCTGTTTTTCAGTCGCAAACGCAGCCTCCGAGATTAGCAGTTCACCGAACAAGTGTATAGCTTTGTAATTTCAAGGGTACAATATCTGTTCTGATATATGTACTAACTGTTAAGGCCTCCCACTAAACATTCATTCAAACAATTGTCTTTTAAATTACGCAAGCGACCTGTTTTTTTAACCACAGTGTATACGGTTTGTTTCTGAGGCATCATACACAAAATTGTGTATATGTATTTTTACTTGAGGGATCTATCCATTGAGTCTCCTGATGAGGCTGACCAGTTCCGTAGAAGAGGATGCATGTTACTTGAAAATATTTCAACTACACCCGTTCCCCAGCTACGTTGTTCCAAGCAGGAGCACTGTTAGTCTCCCGGGGTTTGAGAGAAATGTGTACTGGGCGTTTCTAAAGTGGGAAAAAGTTTCCGTTGTTCTCATTCCGGACGCGGACAACTAGGTGACGGAACTGAACACAATATTTTGACAGCAACGTGAGTTCGAAGAATATTATGCGATTGAAGATAACAAACTGCCGAGAAAACAAATAGTGAAGCAACTTTACTTAATGCTGTTGCACAGTCATATATGGGAATGTCGATACAGGCGAATGACGCAAGTTACCAGATAAACATCACGAATAAAGGGTGTACCAAAAATGGCAAGAATGAAGCACCTCCGGAGCCAAATTTGTGTAACAGCATATTAGCTTATCATAAAATTCCTCTCTGGCTAGTTGACATATTCTGCACCCTGTTTGCAAAATGTTATACTCCATTATATAAAGTATTCCTTCAGTTTGGCATACATCGCAGCGAGTTTCAGTCACTTAAAATGTTAATTGTTCGATTGACGACGATTGCACTTTTACTAACGTTCTTCTTCTCAAGCATTTGCAATAGTATTTAGACTCATCTCATGCTCGAATTGGCANCTGATATATGTACTAACTGTTAAGGCCTCCCACTAAACATTCATTCAAACAATTGTCTTTTAAATTACGCAAGCGACCTGTTTTTTTAACCACAGTGTATACGGTTTGTTTCTGAGGCATCATACACAAAATTGTGTATATGTATTTTTACTTGAGGGATCTATCCATTGAGTCTCCTGATGAGGCTGACCAGTTCCGTAGAAGAGGATGCATGTTACTTGAAAATATTTCAACTACACCCGTTCCCCAGCTACGTTGTTCCAAGCAGGAGCACTGTTAGTCTCCCGGGGTTTGAGAGAAATGTGTACTGGGCGTTTCTAAAGTGGGAAAAAGTTTCCGTTGTTCTCATTCCGGACGCGGACAACTAGGTGACGGAACTGAACACAATATTTTGACAGCAACGTGAGTTCGAAGAATATTATGCGATTGAAGATAACAAACTGCCGAGAAAACAAATAGTGAAGCAACTTTACTTAATGCTGTTGCACAGTCATATATGGGAATGTCGATACAGGCGAATGACGCAAGTTACCAGATAAACATCACGAATAAAGGGTGTACCAAAAATGGCAAGAATGAAGCACCTCCGGAGCCAAATTTGTGTAACAGCATATTAGCTTATCATAAAATTCCTCTCTGGCTAGTTGACATATTCTGCACCCTGTTTGCAAAATGTTATACTCCATTATATAAAGTATTCCTTCAGTTTGGCATACATCGCAGCGAGTTTCAGTCACTTAAAATGTTAATTGTTCGATTGACGACGATTGCACTTTTACTAACATTCTTCTTCTCAAGCATTTGCAATAGTATTTAGACTCATCTCATGCTCGAATTGGCATGTAGTCATTCCACTTGAACACCTTTAAGAAATATCATTTTCAGTGTTGAATGACTTTATTATGAACAGATAGATGAATTTGATATGGCTAGTCTGCTACGTTTAACGGTAGCCGATATAGTAGTAGGAATAACTGGAGGACAATTCTCAAATAATATTGCCGAAATGGCATTGCGCAAACCGTGAGTGCAAGTAGGCGGAGTAGAAATGCGATACTCCCCTAACGGATTGCGCTATCACGAGAACTGTTTCATCAGACAATGAATACTGAAAAGCGGCATGCAGAAACGAAACAGATTTGCAAATGACTAAATGTAAGATAGAAAACTAGCAACACAGACCGTATGTGTGAATGGCCAGTGAGAGTTCGGAGGCAATACTTTTACTCCACAGAAGATAACTCGAAATTCTTGGCCCTGGAGACGCTAGTTTGTTCTATGTATCTGTCTATCCGACTTTTGTTAAGTTATGTTATGTTGGATAACACTAGTCTCAGGTAAGTTGGTCGGACACTAGCTGCACTTGTGTTTTGGATTGAGTGAATTATCACGCTGCCACCAGATCACACTGGTGAAACGCAAATAAGTGTCGGTAATCTAACAAGTGAACAGCGCAATAAGCTGATTTCTACTTATGTGACCTGTGGTGAAGATATAGATGGGACCGCTAGTCAGTTCGATTCTAAGCATGTGAGTAGATGATCGGTTACGCGTAAATCAGCTCAGGGACTGATGAAAAAGTGTGTGGTAACGAGCACTGTTCATGGCATGCAGAAACGTGGCCATCCACGTACATCAACGAATGACGGTTTTGTCAGTGATGGCATGTGACGTGTAAATGCCCGTCTTCAGAGAAGCTTCCATCGACTCATTCAAGAATGTCACAAATCGAAGGTCACTATATACAGACTACTAAAAATATAAGTGTATCAGCCATACCGACAGGCCCAATTACAGCAGATTCGGTTGTCGGATGCAGACGAATATGAGTCATTTTGCATGTGTTGATTAACAGGAGTGGACATATATAGTGGACAGAGTTTATTGAACAGGCAATATTCTGTCTGCGTGTGTTTGTGCGAAAACTCCATTTTTGACACGTCAGCAGCACAATCCGACCTTAATATGGTTCATGTGTAATACAAAACTATGAGTCAGATAATTCGGCTCGCCTTGCGTTTCGTCACTATCTATAAACATGCGTTAACCTGATGCAACATTCAAAGTCTGTTGAGCATTGTGATCGAATATTTAATGCCCCTATCGTTCGGACTCAGATTTTGTTGCCGAAGGCCAACTTCTAGGACATCGTGTGCGTAATCGGGAACGTGATTTGTCTAGCTCTTTTACTTCTCACGATGACTACCAGCTCAACTGAAACTTCAGTGACGGTTAGATAAACGGAACGATTTGACAACTACCTAGGCGAATAACGGGACATGTTTGGGAATGTTTGAACCAGCTGACAGTAAATTGTCTCATACCGGTAAATGCGTTGCTTGAAGTCCCGCGCCACCGCTTGCTAGACGCATCATGATAACAGGTCACAAAGCTGACACACTTAGCTCAGACAGATTATTGTCGCGCAATCAAAATTCGTGGCTTATGGTCCTCGGCGAAGGTTTGCTGGTCAGAGCTCGTCAGCGGGCGTTCTCAGAGTAAAGTGGTTGGCATGGCATTGACGAAATAATACGTGGTGGAAATGCGTACGAGTCCACAATCTGGATGTCTACCGTACTTTTTGTATACAGCCTACATGTTCTGCTTTTGCACCTGGTGTGAGTGACCAAAATTTTAACAGATTAAAACAAGTCTGCTTTCTGCTCTTAAGAAACGGTTAAATAAAACTCATTGTTTAGAACTTACTTCAATACCGATGAGCATTTTGAGATTTGGTCAGTTTTAAGTTGGACATCACAGACACACTCGCAGCCTTAGCATTTCAGGTAGGCGTTTTATACAGCCCCTTTTGAAAAGGTGTACTAGCTTGAAGTTTCTTTCTAGTTAGAGATCAACAGTTCCACATTGCCTTGTCAAAGATGGGGCTAGAGATTTGCCCACGGTTGTATGGAGGCCATCACAGTTTTAAAAGGATATACTATTGTTGCATGATTACTAATGAAGTTAACGTGAAATCCTGTATGTGCCACTTTACTTCGGAAATATGTTACCAATTTCAATATCGAAACATCAACCACCCAGTTTGGGTTGTTAACTTAGGTAATGTGATATGCGTTGCATGAAGGCACACGGTTCCCGTATCCGGTTGGAAGGAAACGAAATTCGGATCGCGTCTCATCGGAAGTATACTTATCGTAAATTATTTGTCAGTAAGAGTTCAAAGATGATTAGAAGGTCAGTCACTGTGGCCGTTCATGGCAAGGAGCTGTTGATACTTTTAACCTAAAGACTTAATTTAAATGAAGTCGTGTAATTAGTAATCTTATGACAACAAGACTGACTCCACCTAATTTCACTTCATCAGCTTATGTGCTCACATTATCCTGACTACTTGCAAAAATTAACTAACAACACAAATTCTGGCAAAATTTCACACAAACAACATTATGTAAATTATTACTGTATTATCATTGCATAATTTGTGTCACAACACTATTCAATCGTATTTGGCCGTAACGCCAGATGAATGATAGACTTCTTCCCCCGAGAGCTCAACCATCCAAAAACAAATGAAGCTCTTCCCCACCAAAAGTTGCAAATTTTGAGTACTCAGTCAAGCGTCTAATTGTAGAATAAAAATACCTCAGAACATCACATATAAATGGGTGAAAATCCTGTTCAGCTGAACCTATTCAAAACCAAAAATGTTGGACTATTAGCGTCCCACGAACGTTTGAATTTAATGATCTGAACAATCAGGGCTGATATAATGTAACCTCATCGCTCCCATGGGTGAATATCCCAAATGGGTTAATGGCTACAATCGTAGAGTACGGTAATTCAGCTTTACTTCCAAAATGAATTTGGGGTGTGCACTCAGGGTTATCAAGTGAATTCCATTTCCTGTATATATGTTGTTTGTCCTGCGGTTACGCAGTACTACAGCTCATTGAATGAATTTGGGTGAATAAGATATAGATTCGTTGCAAATTAATGGGTGAGAAGACTGTGACTTCAAAGACAAGCCGCATTACTTAACTTTTAAACCACATGTGTTGGCCTTCCTCAGGAGTATTGCATGTCAAACGACCGAGGTTACGTGAGATTTGTTGCAGTTAGGTCAGCTTGCTATCCACCAGAGCATATTTGTCGTGTGTGTTGTGTCTTACTTGAGTCACCAAATAAGAAGATGCTTACCACGAAGCTAAAACTAAGTAACATCATCCTCACTGTCTTAATACTCGTTAAAAGTCTTTGTGAAAATGTGTGAATCATATAAAAATAGTAACGAGTAAGCTTCTTTCAACCCACTCACACTATGCTGCTTTGAAAGCTGAACATTGTGTCTTGGGAGGTGAGAATAGAAGAGAACGCAGGTGGACTTACTCACTAACTGCATTTCGCCGCGTCCATTGAGTGCACCTTCCGACGACTAACCTTTCCAGATCGCTTGCATTCTGCCCCAGCACTGTGGCTGGACCAAGCAATAAAACCAGTATAACTTGAAAGTCGGTTGTGTACATTTTACTTATCGATTGTGGTTGGAAGTGCACGCCTAAGGGCTCCAAACTATTGTATATAGGTATATATATATATATGCAAGTTGTATAGGCTAATGCACGCACAGTTGTGATGAGACGACGTGTCTGCATGTGTGGAACTGAACTAACAGCGCACAAACCAATCAAAATGCAATGTCAGTCACACGTTTGTTTTTGTGAGCCAAGTCAGGCGTTGTGTACGGTGCACTTCGTTCTCACCACATTCTCTCTTGTTCTCGGTGTGTTCATCGGCATTGACGGGCCCAAGGTGTCGTGGCCACCCGAGCCTGAATGAACCATGCGTTTGAATTCCTGGTCAGCTGGCTTAGATTAGTCATGGAAACGAGGTGGCTTGTAACTCGCTTGGTTGTCAGACTCAGCCACCAAGGAATTTTGGGTGACGAGACAATCTTCATGGTCAACTTACCTGAGTCGACCCAGCCATGCTGAGACTATATATTGAAGGGAATTAACTTCCCTTTGTTGAGCATGTGAGTACATGTCAGAAGTGACCTCCAAGATGCTAGCAACACCAATTTGTTTATGTGCAGCATTAGTACCTCGGTGTAGAAAATTAGTACATGTAAGAATTGTTAAGCTAAAATGGCTGAGAAAGGGTGGAATATTGTGAATTACCTACCTGGAGAAACAAAGCATCCGGTAGTTCGTAATGTTGTTTGCAGTTGGTCAGTGATATACTGATCACCAGAGTTTATAGTGTTAGGACCACGGATTACGCTTGACCGGGACAGTTGTCCATTACCATTTATTGTAAAGTGTGTGAAAATGCACAACCCCGAACGCTATTTTACAACACTGAAGTGTCCTCCACACCCGTGACAGTCGTAGAGTGCCCACCTCTTTGAGCACAAGTCCCGTACAAAGCAAAACTATGTTTCAAACAGTAACTTTCAGCTTCCGGTCTTCTTGATGTTGAGAACGGCCGCTTAACGTCCGCTTGTTCGACTCGTGTTACATCACTCGCAAGCGAATTCGCTCATTATACAACACTATCTCATTTTAACTGCTTATCATATGCAAGCTCCTAACTGGTTTATTCACCCTAAGGATGAGCTGAAATCGTTCGAACATGTGAAACCTTGTTTGCCAGGAAACATTCAGTGTGATTATTGATTGGTCATAAACTTTCAAGGCGAACACAACATTCTCTAATCTGATACAATGAGGTAGTGGGACATGTCTGAAGGCTCAACAGGAAGACAGATGGGCCTGATCAGACTTGCATAACAGATTAGCGAGCAAACATTTTATACTGTGGTACACTCCCATGGAGCATGCAATGTAGGTGATCAGTGTATTGCTCATGTTTTCCACATTATGGTCTACAATTTCAAAGCTTGGTTGTTTTGTACAGCTAATAAGCTATGGCGCTCTAGAACACTGAGCTATTTCTACCCATGTGTACAAAACGGCCAGCAGATAAGTATCACTGAATGTTAACCGCCCGATTCACTGTAAACATGCGTTAACATTGATATTCAGTGTATTCCAGCGACACGGAGGTTCTAGATCACCGAAGATGTTCTAGTGAGGTATACTTCTAATGGTTAAAAATTATTTGCATGATGAAATGGAGACTCATTAGTTGAAACGTCATCAACTTACTTGTTTCCAGTTCGATGCAATCAGAACTGGTTAGCTAATTTTACTTCAATAAACTGATAAGACAGATATCATGTTGTTCATGGACACGGTGATCATTTCTTTTTTTTTTGGGGGGGGGGGGCTTACATACATGTTACAAATATTACTCACCTTTCATTAAATAGTGCCCTCTAGAAATTTTCCAGTTCGGAACGTTGCAAGCTGAAACTTGTAGCTGTCCGTCTCCAGCACCCACCCCTGATCAAACACAGGTTTCAGCCTATCTTTAACACACGACTCCTATTGGGTTGCATTTGGAGAGTGTCACAAGGTTGGTTTCAGGACTATGTGATGATACGAAATTGCCCATGTGGAGTTTAAATGAACGTATTCAAGGTGAGTGCAGAATTGGATCAAAAGCGATACTGGGATGGTAATTCTGCCTGAGGTGCACGGCAATATTAGTTTAATGGCGAGAAAGTACTGTTCATCATTATGTAGTGCTAGTAGTGTTGTGAGTAGTGTAGTTCTCACAAGTAGTGTATTACCCACAGGCGACATTCAGGAACAAACGGACAAGCCCCGAACACGACGGACAAGAAGGGACTATCGTAACAGTGTGTACATGCTGTGTGAGAACTTTCACCAAGGCGAATGACAACGTATTGCCACCCAATGCATGTGAGTACGTGTCTGTCGTGCAAATGAGTATACGCGTTTGTGGTTTAGCTTTTGACGTGACGTGTACGGAAGTTTGCGTAATAAACCAACTCGCTGGCCAAGCGTCTTTTGCGGTCACAACAGTAAGAATAACACCCTAAAAAAAGACTCTATAAACCCTTGAACACAATCTACGCTGAGAGGCTCTATGAAAGTGGGCATTTCTTTGGAATGCCAAAGCTAGGGAAACTGTTCACATCTTTCAAAAACTGAAGCGATTTTACCAGCTAACGAAAAAATACTAACTTCACAAAACCGTGAAGAACAATCTATAATTTCATCTGTCGGGAAAAGATTGCGAAGCACATTATACATATCGCAGGATGACGTGTGATACCGATGTGGAACTGGCGATTGACGAACTACTGAAAACTTGAAACATTGTAATACGTGTGCTAAACAAACCCGACAAATTTGGCACTAAGTTCCCGATGACTGTTGGCTTTGTGAGGAAAATCGTTTGCAGTACATGTTATTTCTAGCTATGATTCTTTCAATAGTGGTGTTTCTCTGCCTGATGATGCTGTTCTATGATTGTACTGCTAGCATGTGGCCTAAAACGACTGGTGTCATTTTTACATCCTTCATAAACAGACCTACGACCGAATAAAATAAACCACCCTATGCAGAACCTTCTGCACGAGGTATTTTGCGACTGAATTAATATCAGCCAATACTCATTATTCGATTGTCAGACAAAAAGTGAAACTCTGTTCCCATTCTTCACGTTGTGCACTGAAGGCGGGCAATGAGATTTTCCAAAAGTCAGTCTTTTGATAGGATTATATCAAGAGTAAATGTATGGTCAACGACGTAGACATTATGATTCGACTGCACAACTATCAGTGCTTGTCAAAACTGTGGTCACTTGCTGTCTGACAGGACATGCTGAACTGTGTAGCATTAACCACTTGATTTAATTACAAANTAAACTTTCAAGGCGAACACAACATTCTCTAATCTGATACAATGAGGTAGTGGGACATGTCTGAAGGCTCAACAGGAAGACAGATGGGCCTGATCAGACTTGCATAACAGATTAGCGAGCAAACATTTTATACTGTGGTACACTCCCATGGAGCATGCAATGTAGGTGATCAGTGTATTGCTCATGTTTTCCACATTATGGTCTACAATTTCAAAGCTTGGTTGTTTTGTACAGCTAATAAGCTATGGCGCTCTAGAACACTGAGCTATTTCTACCCATGTGTACAAAACGGCCAGCAGATAAGTATCACTGAATGTTAACCGCCCGATTCACTGTAAACATGCGTTAACATTGATATTCAGTGTATTCCAGCGACACGGAGGTTCTAGATCACCGAAGATGTTCTAGTGAGGTATACTTCTAATGGTTATAAATTATTTGCATGTTGAAATGGAGACTCATTAGTTGAAACGTCATCAACTTACTTGTTTCCAGTTCGATGCAATCAGAACTGGTTAGCTAATTTTACTTCAATAAACTGATAAGACAGATATCATGTTGTTGATGGACACGGTGATCATTTCTAATGTTTTTGGGCTTACATACATGTGCATGATCAGGCACAACTGTAATGCAGCGCGGATGTTTCCAGACTTATTCTGTACTCATTCGAACTGCATAGAAAAATCAATGTGCTGAGTAATTCTTAAACCCAAATCAAACACACCATTCATAATGTCTGTTATTTCATGTTATACAAAACAGTCTCCCCAAATGACAAGCTGGATAATCACAGCTGTAACCATAAATGGAACAGTTAACAATATGAGAAGTGAGATTCACTTTGTGCGTTCCTGATTCCATGTTGATCGAAGACTAGATTGTGTTGGACTGTCAACCATCGTGAAGGTGGAGTCCGTGACAACGGTTGAAAAACTGTGTAAAAGTTTACTGGGATGCAGTTGTGCCAACATAGTTGAAGTCACAATCTGATTACCGTACACATTTGTCGTCCTGTGGGATTGAATGAAGAATGCTCGAATGCAGATTGTCTATCACACATTGAGTGACGTCTCGGCTAGTTAAGCCACACGCATATATCTATTCTGTGGGCTTACATATGAGCACAAACTAAGTACACGTGCATATTACATAGAAACATGGCTACAGTACACTCAAGGCTCACAGAAGAGCTACTTATGCGTTTTCCGTGAACAGTGTGAGGGGACTTGCTAGTGAATTACGCAACACATGTAACCAATTATGAGAAAGAATTCAAGGAGTCCTCAATGCATTTTGAATCGATCTTTGAACATTCTCAACAAATGGTAATGATTCTATAATTAAGTTGATCATTTCGTCTCATCTCTCCTACATTAATTTGTGAATCACAAAAGTGTATGCAAAGCCAGTGTTACAAATATTATTCACCTTTCATTAAACAGTGCCCTCTAGAAATTTTCCAGTTCGGAACGTTGCAAGCTGAAACTTGAGCTGTCCNAAACGTTCTTGCGTTTAGTTCGACTCGTCATTTTGGCGATCAGTCGTTGAAGCTGCGAAGAGAGATGTGCGGATGTTTAAAAAGCCCTCTCCCCTGTTACGTTATATCCGACCTATATCGTCTTCTTCAATTTCTACTAACAGTGTCAACGCCGGATCACCATGTATTCAGATACAACGCGTATTTCTAATGCTTTCTCAAGCCCACGGTATCAGCTGGACAGTCTCGCAGTACTGTGAGCTAGTGACTACCAGTACGTTCTTCCGACGAATGTTGAGTGACGCACGTGTAACCAACGACGTCAAATATCACAACCAAACCAAGTCGCTGGAAAAGTGATACTATTGACAAATAATAAAATCAATTACAAGAACAAACCTCAAGTCGTTTGCGTTCGTGGGATAAAACACAATGTGTGGCCGCAATAGGCCGTCAAGGGTCCAAGGGGCACGACTAGTACGGGCACAAACGACCGACAGACAATGTCGGACCGACTGATTGCGATCAGATCGGTCTGATGTGTTTCTAAATACCCGGACTTCGGACAGACCGATTAGCTGGTGACAGTTTATTGGCGGACCGTATTCACAACGGGTAGGGAGGGTGAGACTGACAGATAACAATCGGTGTGGGGCAGGTGACTGGGATTCAATGGCTGAGGGAGGCGAGCTGGAGGAATGAGTGCTTTTGGACACCGGTTGTGGGACTAATGGTAGCAAGTGTGTAGTCAGACGAGGTCACTAGAAAGGGCGCGGCAGGGTCAGTCGAGGGGAATTTTGACCTCCAAATATGTCCTACATCACCCGTATCTGTAAGTTAGCCTGTTGAAAGACCATTCATTCGTGCTTTAAAGCAATACACCCAGTTCATTGTTTCAATCTCAACTAGTATATCTGTTTCACATTCACCTTCTCCTCACTGTTTATGGAGCAAGCACCATTTTATCATTTTTCTTCTGTTGCGTTGTAATCGAAGAATGTCAGTAAACCAAGGGCTAAGCGCACAAAGTCAGCGTAGGCTTTGCTGAATGTGCTTAATTCTCGTGTTTCCAATAAATTCAATGGTCCGTGTAATTTGCGCAGCAAAACTGCTGAGTTTCACAAGTTTTGTTGGAGTTACTTACGAACAACTGATTAGGTCAACACGAATGTGCCCTCGGAAACTCCACAATCTTAAACACTCAAAGACTCGCCTGATTCATGAGGCCGGAGTGGAGCAGGACTGGTGATTCGAAAATAGATGTTAGTTTACATGAAAACGGTGGAGACAGCATGACGTCCAGGTAAACCGCTGTTTCCAGGGTACCAGATTGGTGAAATTTCATGTGACTATGGGTCAGAACAGAGGAAGCCGACCGTGAAATGTCAGTTTGAACATGACTATCAAGAAACATTCCGAATAGACTTTGTGCCATTTCACCGTAATCACCAAAAATAGGCACTTCGAGATGCAGTGCGCACATTAACACCAACTGGGTGAAAACAGGCAACAAAAAATTACATTAAAATACCCATGTCCAAATCGATTATCGCAGAGCTATCGAGAAAGCGGATGAGAACACTGAACCGAGGCACAAAGAGGAAGCCGGCTAGGAAGTCCATAGACACCCAAAGAAAATAGACATGGACCAGCTGGTCTTGGAATGTAGCTAAATGTGCGAACATCAAGGAGTACTCCAAAGACAAGAGTAGAATAGTATCGAAGATATTTAGAGGAATACGTATGAAAAAAATGGCTTGGACCAAACGTGAAATCAGCAATACTGTGGCATGGGAGGAAGAAGATTCAGGAGATAAGGCAGTTCATAAAAAAATTCAAGAGAAAAATTTTCTTAGGCAAGCTCTCTACTTTTGGGGATACTACGCAATGCAGGGAAATCGGTAGGCTGTTTGTGGTGACTATTCTGTAATCTACAGCTAAATGTGACAATGAGTGTTAACTGATTCCAGGATTTCGATATGGCTGTATAGTTGGGTTTTGGAGGATGACCGAAATGCACAATTTGACATCTATCGTAGTAGGCATGCGTGAACTCTAATCTCGTTGCCAATTGTAGCTCCATGAGTTAAGACAGCTTATCTTAGTTGACCTCCTTCTTCCCGGCAGTTGTTCTCAATGCGCAGTAATCCACAGCTAACTACTGTCCAGACTAAGAGTAACTAATGTTGGTATGTGCTCCGGAAAGTAGGACAGAATTTGGAAACTGTAAGATGTCAGCGTTGTACGTGCTGCAGTCCACCTACGAAAGGACGACGTGTCCAGCCTTAGCTTTAGAGTGGTGTTCTGTTTCAGTAGCGGTGATGAAACTGTCTGATTTGACGTACACTCACGGTACAGTTTTGTTCGGTTCCGGTTGCTATCGTCTCTGCGTTGAGCGCATCCACTGGTTCGGTCGTTCTGACCTTCATGTGGGTATGGGAGCTAAAATAGGATGTGGTAAATGACGACATCGGAGATTGGCTTGACGTCCTTTGTCACTGGTGATCCAGACTGGATGTGTTCATAGGGCTAGGATTCCTGCCCCTGTTACATCGTGAACCTATCTCTTCCAAGTTCATATTATGATTGGTTTTCAAACTCAAGTTTTGCATATTGTAAGTTCGAACTTCATACTTGTAGTTCAAATCTCCAGTTCATTATTCCTATGGTCAATTGAGGCTACGATTTCATGATTACTCATTGAATCAACTACACTGTGACGAATACGACAAAGACAAGACACATTCTGACGCTCTCATGCAAGAATGATTCTGTGAGAGTTGGAGTGGTGCGATAGTGCCTCGCGGAAATCCCAGTTGATACAGGTAGCAGTAATCGCTGAAAGTGTGAGTTCATCCTTTCAGTACTAATTGATGGTGGGTCTCTACGAGAACATGTCTACAACGCTATGCACAGAAAGTGATGCGAAGATTACGCCACTCAAGTGTGTTAGGCTTCGAATGACGCTAGCTACTGGCCAGGGGAATTTGGATGCACCTTATTGCGGACAACTGAATTGTACTGGTGACGACCAGATAAGACATCGAGACAACTTTCTTACTGAATTCTCAGCGTCGTGAATGACGTGCACTTCGAAACTGGACAGTCGACCGGCCACCCTTTCAAATGAGCAGACGAACGAGATCAGAGGATTGTGCGATTGCGTATTCAATAGATTCACCGTTATCAGTGCAAAATTTCGACACTTTACCCTTTGCCATTCTGTTTCATACTCACAGCTAAGAGAGAGCGCACTCTCTTTACCACAGTTAGTACATAATTCCACGCCAATACTAAAGTGATACCACCAGTGGTTCGGATAGTATAAATCTACTTAGATATTTATAACCGTTCCACCATTCACCGTGATCCGCTGAACGGAATCAGCGAACATGTGTTCTTTCCTGAACAGCCACTATCTTGGTCCAAATGGCAGCTTCAATGCTTTGACCTCTCCATAGGTTCGTTAAGATGTGTATAAGGCGCAAAGTTTCTAGCGGGCATTTCTGTAGTGCACACAGTTGCTGCTATTAAGATACGGAACAAATATCAATCACCCCTCATAAGGTCGTTATACAAGATGCAATATTGTCATAACGCGAAACGACCGAATAAATGCAATCGAGCAGTAACGATCCCTACGAAAATGTTATATCACGGAGAGGCCGAGCGAACGAAATGGAGCTGGAACGATCCCTACGACGCAGTAATACTGTAGCGTTGTTGTAACCCCGAAAAGCTATGAGGGAAAAACACTGGTGTCCATAAAGAGAGCTTTTACTTTCTCAGCCCGAAGACTAATTAGAAGTGCAGCTCTTGCGTATTTATAGCTCGTCAAACGACCTTGTGAATAGTGTGCAATGAAGCGCATGAAAAGCGTCCTAGGTCATGAATCAGCAAATGAGCGTCCAGTATGTAAATCGGCGAGAGAAATGAAACTGATGATGCAATAGTGGCGCGGAAAAGAGGAAATCGAATTTACAAGAGGAATGACTGTTAACTACCGGTTACTTGGACAGTTTTTGGAGGTATTTAACATCCCCAACAAATATATGATTGAATATGAACAGTTTTACTTTATAAAATATCGCTCAGTTGTCCAAACATATTTATCTGAAGGGAAGGAGCAGTTAAATTATAGTGTTTTAGGTAATTCAAAATTTAACCCGTGATTCTGGGCTGGGTTGAATGGGTAAACTGCGGCGCTTCGGTTCTCGCATATATATGTTTGAGAAGGCTGCTATTATTAAAGTCACACTGTATGAACCTCCTGACCATATGCTACAACATACCACTACTGATTCATGTATACTGCTCATTAATCTTCGAATCGCAACAAGACTACTAGACTTGATTGCATTGTCATATACGATTTGGTCAACTTCTGTCGTTAATTTGGTTACCGTTGCCAGCTGATATGTCGCGAACCCTAAGGGAGGAACCGAGTTGAAGTTGGCGGTTCAAAGAATTCGTGCGACCACGAGGGTGATCAGCTCGAAATATTTTTCATTTACTGTTGCGGCTAGAAATTCCTCCGAACGTACGAGAACAAAACTACACACGACTACTTCAAGTTCTGTGTGAAGTACCACTAAGGTGTATAACGAAGAAACTTGTTCTAGCGAGAGTAGATCAATTTGCCTAACTTTCTCTGAAGTGCTTCGTGCAAATAAATCACACTTTGCTCACATTTTCAACTGAAACTACATTCAATATCTGGTGAATAATATCTGCGCCATTCGGTAAGTTCTTATTGGTTCGTAGAAAGTGATGAATCGCGACCAGTTGCACTGAACTCACCGCTACGCCAGAGGTTCATCATACGACATTTTTAATCATTTCCCAACTGATGATTGTATAACTTTCGCTGATGATCGATTTACTCTTTACACTTCCTTGCTTTCATATGATCAGTAATAATTCACGGCAGTTGGCTGCTATAGAGCATAGACCACTGAGATTCAGCTTTCAGTCTTACACAAATGGTGAAAATGCAATGAGGTTTACAGTTTGCTGAAAAATTGGGCTACATCTGTGAAATATCGGCAAATATACGTACCATATGATCTGCAACATCACTAACCTACTTCTCGTAAATAAACATCAGATCCCCGTTCTCTTGATCTGTTGCTTAAATGACACGATCCGCCACACGTTAGCTGGTATTAACATCAACCCATTCACTTCGGTTACCTTTCCTAGTCTACATTAGTTTGCGCTTCTAACCATGTGCTCAGACTTTGTTCCAGTCACTTAATAATGTATCATATATGTAATCATTTGATGATGTGAAAATAATTTACCTGTATGCCGCTGTTCATGTGAAATACCATTTGGTTTGGGGTTGCCTGACATGAAGGCTATACAATATTTTAGTTTGTAAGGATTGCTCGCGTATACCGGAAGATTTCGTACATTCATTTTACAATCTGCGATTGGTTACTGGACACTCCGTATTTGCTACATGTGGCATATTAGAGTAGATGACGACTGGAGTGTCAGACGTTTCTACAGGCATTAGTATCCGACTGGGTATCAACTTGAGAATAAACCAAATCCCCGACTACTCATCAGTAATCCAAAATATCGCCTTGCATGTTTAATGAGTTCAGTGATCTCGACCTGTCTCGGAAGTCCTAATCGCGGGGTTATCGATTGGAGTTAACAGGCAGTAACTGTGTCTCCTCTCGAGACGATCGGGCAACCTGATCATTGCTCACAAGCGAGAGTGGTTGAGCGTTCAGATTTGATGATTCGGTCGTGCCTAATGTGAGGTCAATGGCGCAGTGGTTAACACGGTTGCCTCATGATTGGAATGTCCGGAGTTCAAATCCCGGCCGTGGCAAGGATATGCACTACTGACGAGCTCTAATGAGAGCGAAACTCGAGTCTAGTGCTTCTTTTCGAAAGAGGCTGGCTGGAGAGTCTATCTGAATGCGGAAGCTGCGATCCAATGTGAGTGATGGTCGACTTGAAAATGAACCAAATCCCCGAATACTCATCAGAAATAATATAAGTTCTCGAGACTTCTAACAAATGTGTTTTGTTGAGGTTTAAAGAACTTGTACTAAACAGACAAGAATAAATATTTCATTATTACTAAGTGTATTTTGCTCCGAAATAAACACTGAGGAGATGATTGCTCAGAATGCAGAAATGTTTGCCAATGATTTTTCAGAAAGCGTGTTACTCGTAGGAATTGGCCATGAGTCGGTCCTAAAAATCAACACAAAACACAAAGTTCAAGTGAACATGACACAGACCATTTCGCGGACAGGTCAGTAGATCTTGGGCCACTGAAGGTGCAACTAGCGGGACACGACAACCAGATGCCAAACAAAGCTGTCCGATGAATAACCTGAGCGACGACTTTGCGGATCGGATACATGACGAGCTGTTGGACGTTCATTTCTTCCCTTCCATTCAAGACGACCAAGTGCAGAAGCTTTAGGTCGTGGATACAAAAGTTTTGTCAACGAAAACAACTACGAGTCCGCGATCCAGTAGTTTCCAGGATACGTAACGTGTGTCACCATGTACTGTTTGATTTACGAGAGCTTGATCTGAGCAGTGAAGAGTTGGAAGCGATCATGCACATCTTGCAAGTAAATCTTTACATCGGTAACTAAATTGGCTTATCCTTTCTTTTTTAAAACATAAATGGTAACCCGTCCCAGTGATATTTAATAGGACTAACTGATATCGGGATTGTTGAAACCTGAGCTTAAACCTGCTGCGTGTTGAACACTACTTTGAACGCCGGTCATTGTTGATCACGGTTTTCGAAGCTATTTAGTCACGAATGAACACTGACAGTTTGCTTGAAATAAAATGTAGAAATGACAACAATCACGTAGGCGACAATTCAGTACACGATGTAAACCCTCGGCTACTGAGATCTAAACAAATTGGTCCTATCATGTGAAGCTACGATTCGGACAGTACGTCGACAGAGCATGTTCCGCGTGTTGCTACCAGGAGATATGTACGTGATACACAGTCATTTCTCACTTTAACAAACTTCGAACTCACAGCAGTGTACTTCTTATGTTCTAAAAACATTCTCTCAATTGCATGATGCTGAATGCCCATTCACCAAATATGTGGATTATTTTCCGAAAAAATTACGAACAAACATTGCTCTCTCGTTGTCGAGCCTGAGTGATTGAGGGATCATTTTTATGTCAGTGCAGAAAGTCTTTTCAACGCACCTAGGCTCACACAGTTTCCTAACAATCTACACATTTGTCTGCGATATTTAATGTCCAAGCCGCAACTGGCTCATGCACTAACCTCATCGTAACTGTAGTATCCAGCTTTAGCTCGAACACGTACTAGGTGCTTGTTGAACACGCTCTGCAAACGATGTTGAATTAGTTGACTCAACAAACACAGATTCCGCTAATGACGGCTTGAACCAAAGGGAAATGAGACTATCGAACTGTCACTAAGAGAGCATGAACCTCACGTACACTGTCTGTTCACACAAAACGCTTGCACTTGGCTGATTGAGAATAGCTTGGAGCATTAGAAATTGTGCGTTGTTCACGTTACAAGAGAGGTTTGCTTCGTTCGGATAAGCGTTTGTCCTCTCACCGAACAACGTTATACTTAGATGACGCTGAAACGTTTCTGCTGAGAGTTATACTGTCGGCTAACGGAGAACCGTTTGGTGGATTCAATTTAATCGGATCTCATGAAGTGCGGATTGACATGTGTATTCGAAAACTTTTCCAATTTGACTTGCTGATAATTCGGTCGCTTTAGGGAAATAGTGAAGGCTTGCATGTGGCCATGAGTTCGCACCATCAACATGCGAACAAAGATAGGTATCAAACACTAACAATTGTTACTGCTCTCTCCGAAAGCGTGCGCTGAATAGGTTGCGCTTTCATAATTTCAAAGTTTTCGGGCAATTTTTTCGGACGACTGCTGTCAAGAAAACTCGGTACTGCTTGACACAATTCACCTTCAAATGAATATCTGTTTGAAGTTCGTCCTGTCATCGCCAACTAGACATATATCAATTCTCAACTTGTTCCTGAAAAAGGCCGTGGATGTGTAGTAGACTTGCTCGTGTAGTTCAACTGTACGTAGATTGCTGAAAACTTTTGCGTTCACTCAACCAAGTTGAGTTGCAATCAGCCGATCAAGTAAACAATTGAACCAATTGTATGCAATCAGTCTGCACCTGTTTTTTTGATGGCGGCTACTTAGAAATGAGGGGTACTTGTAATGGCAGTAATCTACAAAGTGGATAATAAGGTAGACAATGAAAGTAGTTCCCTTGAACCAGGCCGACAAATTGCTCCCAAAGACCTGATGGGGCAGAATGTAACTTTTTTTTACGCCGAACAGAACTATTCCGACTTCAAATTCAGATACTTACGGTCGTTCCGTGGATGCACTTCAAGCGGTTAATACACCGACGAAAGGAATTATTTCATCAGAAGAGATATTCGCATGACCATTCGTCAGCCAAACAAGGGTTTGCCTTGTCACTCAAGGGTTACTTATAAGAAACTCGTTCGAAATTTGTCTGAATAAATAGCTCCAGCCAACAAGTGATTAATTACACTGAGTTGTACAAAACTATGAGTTGTCGACATCTGTTGTCTTCACGATAACCCTTAACCATTGCCGTGTTCTATTAAGTGCTTGAGTTTGAGTAAGTCACAACTAATTTCATTTGACTTTTTCGGTGTTCCGGCACGTAAATCTCACCGGATTATTTGGTACCGGTTATAACGTGAGAAGTGTTCCATGGTCCAATCCGGACAATTTGGAACGCGCACATATGGGCGTTACAGTTACAAGTTAATTCACACATGTGCAGTCTGGACAGTACAATAAAAAATCTGACACCAACTGTGTTTTGACACAACCAGGTGGGTTATCATTCTGACAACCGGATTGATTCGCAACCGTCTCACTCGAAACACTCACACTCAGTTCATCTTGTGTTGTGGAGCAGAAGAGATGTTAAGTGACAAAGAGTTCATCATGGCTGGTTCATGTGATCAGTGCATGAGAGAGTGACTGATATCTTAATGGCATTTTTATATATCATTACAAGCAGGGATATTTGGAACTTTTGACCACAACGGTCGCACATTCGAGACTTAATGTTAACTTCGCGTAGGTGAGTTACTACCAACAAGTATTTTCTCCTGAAGTTTCATTAAACCACCGTGTTTGATTCTGAGTATGGAGATATAAGATGACATTTTTTTCATATGCGACTCCAAGAAATGAATTGTTATATTCGACCGCAACAAATCAATCACAAAATTGAACTTGAATGTGAGCGCACACGTTCGTAGAATGTGTCGCTAAGTTAGATAGTGTGTAAGACCAAATATGTGCTTTGTAGTCCTCGGACTTGGACTTGGTTTCCATAGTGTTAATAAAGAACAGATATTTTTAATCCGTAACATCAGGTTACTATCAAACGGGCAATCAAATATCAGTTATTTTTTCTCAAATGAATTGGTCCCCGTGATCAACAATCACATCAAGAAGTCGACTGGTACCAATCTTTTAAGGTGTCCAGCTACTCCGATTAAAAAACAGCATTGACTTGACATAACTCTGTTAACCTATGTTGCAATCCTTTTCCTAACAGGATTGTGCTCGTATTGCGGTTATCAATTTAAGTTTCAACCGAATAGAAATCAAGGGAATCAAACTACTCAGATCGATTGCAACTAACAATCCGTTTCTTACTCAGTTGGTAAGTCTTTCGTGTATGCTCACACACTTTATGTATAACAATATTTTTAAACCAATTCATAACAATGGAGCAATTTGCGTTGTTGTTTTGGACTGTGTGACTCTGAAACATAGTGTACTCTAGCTAATTTCTGACTGAACATTTCTGCGTGATATCAGGTGTAATAGCTCGGCCGTAATGTGCGGCAAGTGTTTAAACCAGGTGCGCGTTGTCCGTAGAAAGTTCCTCTTAATTCCTCTTTCTTAACTTCCGTTCTGCTGAACTGGACAATGGCAAATCTAATGTAGTCCTCATATTTCCCCCCAGCCTAACCTGAGCTACCAAACTTCCAATTTTCCCTCATTAACTGCCCATCAAACATCTTTTTGGATAGGACTGATCATTTGGATGAGCAACTTATCCAGGCCTAAATAATTTTGTCCATGAATAACTTCTCAAAATTTCCGTCTTCGTCATTCGTTTTCTTTTCATGCCACCAGTTCGTATGTACTCACAACGACCGTCAATTTCTTTGGAATGGTTTCTTGCTGTTTTCCCAATCACGAAACAGATGTAAGCAAAACAGACAAAGTTAATTTATGGATGGTTCTCTTGTAACTCACAATTGTTACGACGGATAGAAACCGAAATCTACTTGATGTTGGCGGTCAGATTTGGCATGACACACGCATGCTTGATAGTATCAAGGTATACATTCGGTCTCAGCAAGATCGTTCAGAGCAAACACCAAGCTCATTGCAAGGACGTCTGGATTATATCCTTCACAATTATCACTGATTTAGCCCCTCCAACCGAATACACCCATCAATCTTCATTGCGATGGCTTTAGACTAATCATTCTTTCGAAATGAGTCCGCCTAGAGTTAGTGAGTATGATTACCAAAACAACTCTCCAAAGCAGCAAGGGTCTAAACTGGCTGCACGGTGATACACACGTGATTCAGATTAATGATGGATTAATCAATTTCGCCAATCAGTCTGTGCATGTGTTAGACAAACCTGAGAAAAACCAGACACTTGTAGCTGAGCCTTTAATGTTTCAAACAGCTGTCTTCCCTATCATAAAGCCTCTACAATTAGCTGAAATATGTGCAGTTTTTGTATGAATCAGTGAAACAAGCCACGTGGGTCTCGATGTGGTACCGCATCACAGTCTAAAGAAGGGAAGTGGTGTGTACTGTGACAACTGAGCTAGCCACACTTGGCTGTGTAAATCGGTTCATTTTCAAGTGTTTGTGGAACAGATGGCTAAGGAAGTGAAGGGTTTGTACTACCTTCATTTGCGCAGGAAAACGTTGTTCATGCAGTCCGATGACGATAGCATCAGCTGCTGATCACAGTTCACCGTTAACCCATTTGGAGTAGACCTAATAATGACCCCGAGAACAATCGAAAGTCTAAGGTTAATTTGTTCGCTGCTTAGCTCACCCTTATATGATAGGTAGATGAACACCAGCCTTTCCTCCTCTGTTTGAATAAATTCACTCTTCCTATTGGAGTGCATAGTTTTATCCGTAAATGTCTCAGGTTATCCATTTCCAGTGAACTTCACCCTAACGTGAATAGTATCCGATTCACAGATCTCCATTTAGTTTACCAAACAGCGCACCAAATTTCTTTTGCACTTCGCTTGGACGGAACTGTTGTAATCGGTGTGTTGGTTTGTCCACGTTTTTTTAAAGAATCGTTCATGGAATTGGTCCAGCCACTCGAAGAAGCGTCACGAAGTTTAAGTATGACAACCTGTCATGATGTTCTAATCCCAGGAGGAAACTTGTATTAGACTGTGCTTCGTTTGTCCTGAAGGTCATCACGGTTTGGAACAAAATAAAAATTGTCGTCCACAGCGTACACGTAGAGCTTGTACTCAGTTTTAATGTGACTGAGTTCAGTGGTCCTTAGTTTGTCCACAGGTATAGAGTTGAACCAATTGTTGCTCCTTCTTTCTACCTATAGGGCTCTCCACGAATCTGGAATTGTAAATTATGGGTGCAAAACAATAATTCTGTCACTTTCCATCTATTGACCTTGACATCAGTGTGGCTGTCTTCAATATGGGTGTAAGGATAATCAAGAGTTTCCTTTAGTGGCACATTAGTGGTTAGAAGGGTCACAACCAAGAACACGTTTCCCCCCACCCCGATATTCAGAAGATCGACTGAGTTTACGAAACCAGATATGTCCTTCAGACCAAGAGGAAGTCAGTCGCGACCAAGTCGGAAAACGATTATTGTGTAAGTATAAAAGTGGCAGCTATGCATATTGTTGACATAGTTCTGATCATTGCTGGGACTGGTGATTAGGCTATTTGTTTTCAAGTTGACCATCACTCATATTTGATCACAGCGTTCGCATTCAGATAGACTATCCAGCCAGCCTCTTTCCAAATGAAGCACCAGACTCGAGTTTCGTTCTCATTAGAGCTCGTCAGTATTGCATATCCTTGCCACGGCCGGGATTTGAACTCCGGACATTCCAATCATGAGGCAACCCTGTTGACCATTGCGCCATTGACCTCACATCAGGCACGACCGAATTACCAAATCTGAACGCTCAACCACTCTCAGTTGTGAGCAATGATCAGGTTGCCCGATCGTCTCGAGAGCAGACACAGTTACTGCCTGTTAACTCCAATCGATAACCCCGCGATTAGGACTTCCGAGACAGGTCGAGATCACTGCACTCATTAAACCTGCAAGGCGATATTTTAGATTACTGATGAGTGGTCGGGGATTTGGTTTGTTTTCAAATTGACCATCACTCACATTTGATCGCAGCGTCCGCATTCAGATAGACTTTGCAGCCAGCCTCTTTCGAAAAGAAGCACTACTGACGAGCTCTGATGAGAGCGAAACTGGAGTCTAGTGCTTCGTTTCGAAAGAGGCTGGCTGGATAGTCTATCTGAATACGAACGCTGTGATCAAATATGAGTGATGGTCAACTTGAAAACAAACCAAATCTTCGACTACTGATCAGTAGAACTATTTGGTCAGCTTAGTCCTCAGTGTGGGTTGGTATCTGACATCGGTAAGTGGCGATCATCCAGCTGGAACTTGTCTATGGGCACCTGCCGATGTTAAGACTCAGTCGCTTTACCGCATATCTGTTAAATCCCACCGGTGCTTATTCCACAGCCGAAAGAAATCGAAGGTCCCTCTGGAAAACGGGCAATATCTTCGAAGCATATGTATTGAAATAAATTCTCCATTTAAAAACGTTCATGAATGTCCGTGCGAGGTATGGTTTGGTTTGCGAAATCGAGTTAGGCTCTGAAATTCTCAAAGTGCACCATTCAGTCCAGGGGGAAATGACCCAAATGGGACACAGATACAACCAATATACAGTGTCTAAATGGAGTGGAGTTCAATCGGAAAACTATCAACCGGCGATCGTCGGCATCTTCAGAAAATAACAAAATCTTTAAACGCCGCCTCTAGAAGCGGTCCAATTTAACACTTCATCTGTTTTTGGAATCAGACATGGGTTTTCTGACTTGAGCTACATACCGTTGCGCATTCCGACCGGTTAGCCTCCCAAATTTTTAACGTTTTCCTATTTAAATTTCAAAAGCTAAGACAAAAGGCAGATCATAGGCTGTAATGTTTAGTTTAGATAATTCACTTCATAGTGGAGCAGCTGTTTTGTAAGAGAAACACTCAGTGGTTAGGGAAAAAGGTGAGGCTTGAATAAAATGGAGGGTGATATAGTTTGTGGAAGACCCTGACAGTGCAGAATTCTCAGAGTTCTGAGACTTCTCCAGCGAACTAAAGGGAATTTGACTCTTCGATCGCAGAAGTCTTCTACTGTGTCTGGACCAGGTAAGTGAACAGTAGATGAACTGTATGCAGAATAAATGACGCAGACAGCTCTTTCAATCCGTCACCTTGTCAGAGAAGAAGAGTGGGAAATCCTGGTCCCGTATCGACTCCGGAAAGCCACAAAATTTTCGTCATATCAACGATATCTCATATTCCCGATGAATTGCATAACGCCACTTTATTAACTGTGTGAGCCTGCTGTCAAGATGAGGGCAAGTTCCAGTCAAACAGTTTGACCGGAAAAACGGTGTTCCACACTGGAATAAAATGTCATCAGTTTAAACGTGTGCTATTTGTCCCATCCAGTATCTCTCCCACATCCAGGCGAGTAACGCACAAAGTTCTGTGTAGTTTGACTGATGCTGTTGCTCACTGAAAGGATATGGTCATCAGCAGTGACAACAAAACAGTGCATTTGATACGTGATTCTTCTACGTTGCAGAGGACTGAACAAGCCGGCCTATGGATCAGCAGACCATTGCCATGAATGACAGTAACTAATGTCATTGCCCGATCACCAGTTCGACCCTGGTGACTTCCAATCACTGATGACGATTCAAGCTACCGCGATTCCAATATTGAGGAGGACGTGCTGACAAGTTCTTGATCGTGCTGTCTTTTACTGTCCTCTCAAAAAACCCCGTTAGCTACGGGAGCCTTGAGCTGTTGAACTACAGTTATATATGTTAAAGGCCTAAGAATGCCACCCAAGGCTCGGCCGAAAAAAGCAGCTGTGGAAGAAGAGACAACAAACTCTAAAGTTGCTAGTGTTTTGAAAACCCTCAAGGTCACAACAGATGCTAGTGAAGTAAAGATGGAAGCTTTCCTGAAAAGGGGGTTCACTGTTGTTGAGTATGTCAGCGAGGTCTTAATACCGGCTTACAAGCCTATGCAAGGGCGAAAAGACGCGTTTGGTGATAATGAGGGTATTAGACAAATGAGGATCATATTTCCTAAGAGAGACCTTTGATGTAAAGACACACCACACACGGTTGGGATTGACTAAATCAAATAGGATCTCTCTAACACCGTGCTACAGTGCACGAAAAAGAGCGTTCGATATTATTCACCACTCAACACTTATTCTTGGTAGGTGCACTCACACATCTATGGGGTCCAGCTGTTGCGCTATACTACGTTCCGTTGTATCCTATGCATTAAGCACCACACAGTAAGTTCTACTTCGTGTAGTTGTCAATCCTGTTTGATTTGACGCAATAGAATGGGAACCCGGTGGCTTGTAGCGGTTCAGAACACTAGTTCATCAATCAAATGCCACTAACGCATTTTACTGCACGTCACACTAAATCGTTTTCTCAGGTATGAATTCATCAGACATGATATACGAAAACACCGTTGAGAGCAGAGACCAAATATTTATTAGGTGGAGTGTACAATTGTCTTCAGATAGTACTACACACTGTACCGACACAAAAGGGTGAGTTTTGGGACCGACTGTCGACGAGCGAGTGAACCGGAAGTGTGCTTTTTCGGGTCCGCTCCACAGAGTTACATGATATACTGACAAACAATCGGACAGCGTTTATCGTGCGCAATTTTGATAGCCTAGGAACAATATGCGATTGAGCCTTGGAACTACATTACAGATCACACCGCAGGCAAACCAGTGAAGTCTTCAGATCGCTATACTTTCATTTCGAGGAAAAACATTTAAAAGGTTACGGCGTAGTTTGTAAGCGTTTGCTGCAATGGGCAATACAAAATGCAATCAATGAGGTCTAAATCGGCTTGGTTCATCTGCTTTATTAGAAGTCAGATAACGCAACAATTATTTGAAAAATTTTCAGTTACCCCGCTACAGTTGTAGCGTCTTTCTGTCTTACTGGGTCACACTAGTCAGCTGTTTGTGGCTGACCTACAAACAAACCAGCATCTACCGTTACTCCCAGAATGAGTTCAGGTTAACGGTTCCACTTGCCTATTAGTTAGGCAATGAAGTCACTTCATTTAAATCGTCTCAGGTAGTATGCCAGTAAATTCGATATATCAGTTTTACACTGCAAAGGGAGGTTCTTAAGTGCTCTTCGTTGCCATCTTATTTCCGCTAGTATTTTCGGCAAATTGACTACGTTGTGAATGTTTACGCTGGAAGCGTTTCGTTGTATGTCTATGTTAGAGAATCCTTTTTCCGTCCAAAACCGCCTCCTTCCTCGAGGATACGTTCTTGTTCAATTAGAATGGGCGGAAGTGTCATGTACTGTCAAGAGTTGAATTTCGCTAGTATTTTACCCGTTCGACCTTTCTTCTTTTATGCTCATTGATGGCTTGGTGACCATAACTATTGTGTTTAGTAAATGTCCTTCGAGTTTCTGATTTGAGAACGTTTGTAGGTCACTATGAACCGTATAAGTGCCTTGTGATTTCTTCCTTGTTACACATGTGTTGTAGTGGAACCACGTTGCATTTCGTACCTGTCTTTCGGTTTGTTTTGGGAGTATTTAACAGGAACAGTAGTGTTATTTTAAGGACCAAGACTTTGAGTGTTAGCTACTTTAAGAAGAATAATGCAATTTCTATCGAGCAAGTTGCTGTGCCGTGGACAGTCCAGCTTTTTCTTCCGAGGGTTTGCAAAATTCTGTCAGACTGCTGAAGGGTTTGTTCTGCCTTCTTGTTTTGCTTCGTGTAATCACTTTGGTTGTTTCTCACTGTATTTCCCTATGACCGACACGGCACTCACAGCAATGTACTTTCACATGTGAATAGCGTATAAACTCTATAAACACTCATTACCGCAAATGTACCACAATTAAAATGTCGGCGAGAGCCCTGAAATTAATAGGCGAATAAGCCGTTGCACATGAAACACGTCATATCTGCTTACATGATCAGCTTGTACAACACGTGGGTGCGGTAAACGTCACATACTTTACACCTTCTAGCTGTCTGGTTTACACGTGAACAAGAAAACCAGTCGCCTTGAAATCGTGATCTATTGGACTTGTGACTATTTCATAGGCGGTCCAACTACACAGATTAAAAACTCTAAGCTGTAACAAGCAGCTGGAATATCTGTTAGTGTTGGAAGTTTCATAACTATTGACTAGGTCATAAGTGATTGTTATCAGTTGAACAAAATCGAACGAATTCTCCGGTGTTTATACCTAACCAACAAGTTTTCGTCATCTGGAAAACTAGGCGAAACGTTAGAATTTTCGTGATGGCCATAGTTATGTAGTTTACAAATTTTGACCAAACTTAAAAGCTTGAGTTGCATGTATTTTTAGTGACCAAGATACATATGAGATGATGTGCGTTACTTTCCGAAACGATGACGAAGCAAACAAAGTCAGTTGGTTTAAAATCACAAAAAAGTAATACATTGTACTGGATGAGCGACGTTATGAAATGTGAAGCAGTTACAATTACAGGACCGCACAGGTTTTGCAAATGTTGTTGACAGATACCACGTGAACTCATTGTTTACGTCCAAATATAGTACTCCGTCAGTTTTTCTCTTCCCACCACTGGTATTTTTACTGATCCTATGTAAACGCGTCTGAGCTTTCCGTTCACCATTAAGTACTGCTGTTTGTTGCTGTAGATTACGAATTTTTGTGATCTAGTTTAATCAAATTCTGTTTTTCGTTTCCTCGTGCATTATTGCAGTGCATTATCAGGCTACTCGCTTGATTTACCTTCTTCTAGGAAGATAGGTGTGCCACCCCTGATTTCTGTGTGGTGCAGGGGCTTCGTTATTACGGATGAATACGTATATATATATAACTGTATACATATATGGTGACGATATACTTCAGCTTGGATTTTAAATTTCCCAACTGAATAATTCTGCGGACTATCAACGGGTTAAAGACATGGTCGAAAGTACACACAATGAGATTGCTATTACTTACTTGGTTGTAGTTTGCTCAGCTCAAGATGTGCGTTTTATGTTGTACAATCAATCGAAGGCGAGTTACGTTGAGAGGATAGAGGGAAGTACAACAAACTGTCAAGTCATGTCTTTCGCAAGAATGATTCGAGATTGTTATGTTACGTCGCACGACATACCGGCTGTTTACTCGGGGAATGAGATAGGCTTCACGATTATCATCGAATTCTCAATCTCGGAAACCTGTGGAAAGAATCATCTTCTGCTACAAAAATCGACCGCGGTTATCCGAAAATTCAGCAGTAAAGTTGGGCACGGTCGGTATTTCATACGTTTCGAAGAGTCACCCGTGCCTCTCAGATTGCAAACAGAAACTCATTGGATGCGTAAAAGAATGGTTAGCTTTAAAGCCTAATTTACCTGTGATGAAATGTGGCTGTTACTCAGAACATTTTTACAAGCAAGAAACTTCCATCGGTGAATCCGTCTAGTTTATCAAAAGTGGCATCGAACTGATCCCCCGTTTGATCAACGGATTACAGATACTCTAAGAAAAATGTTTTCCGCCACTATGAAATGTTTATTTATTACATAGTTACACTAAGCTTGAAAGTATTTTCAATAATGAGTACACCTTCCTCTGGCTTCTCTGTGTTTCTTGAAAACCGTAGTTTAACCCTAAGCCAAGTCCTTCTCGTTAAGAAAACTGGAAAATGTGGATAAACAACTGTATCCAGGCGCGTTTTAAGTACTCCAATGAATTGTCGGCGTTTCCGCGGAAGCATTACTACAGTTCTTACAGACCACCGTTAGATCCGATTCATCGAACACTACAGGAATATCAAAGGATGGCGCATCATTATTATGTGCCACGTAACCTGTTAAGGATGGTCTGAGCCCTTGCCACCTGCAAAATACAGATTTTTCCATAAATGACACATACAAAACTTTAGGCCACCATGGTTAAACAGCAGTCAAGCCAACTAGGTTACCTTCTTGTTGTAATTCTCCCAGACAACCACAGATCAACTATAGGAACACAGTTAGACAAGCAAGTATTTTTGGGTTGAAACCCCACCGTATCTAATCAGTAAACCGTGGTGTATATGTAGTAACCATGTGTGTTTTGCACGGACTGGCTGTTCACAAAGTTAGGTTGTTGTATTTCTTGTGTTTTCCTGATTGAAACAGAAGGGAGTGCTCATTATTTCTGTTATTTGAAATTGAATTTGTTCGTTAAAGTTTCACTTGCGCGTATGCGTTTCACTCACATCAAACTGTTTTACAGAATAACTTTATATACCATATCCTGCTTCTAACCTGCCTCATTTGACAGCGTATGACAGTGAAGTCCATTTAAATGCGATAGCTGTGACAAGTTGTGAGTGACTTCCAAATTATAGTGTGCTCTTGGATAGATTCCCATTTCCTACAGCACTATTGTGTTTGACACGCCTCGTTACACCCCTTGATTTCTAATTACTCGCATGCAGAAATTGCTTGATTGTCAGAATGTCCTTGTAAAACCCTGTCCTTCCACATAAGAGCATTCAACCTCCACATAATAAATCTCACGTTATAAGCGACTCACAAATTGCTGATGGAACACAGCAGTAATGCAAATTAACATAACCAACCTGGTATTTCCACAGTTAGAAAAGAGCCAGATTGATACAGCTTGTCTAAATGCGACGGAATCCACGCAATGAATATGAATACAGTTCAGTTACCAAGAAGTGAGGTCAAAGTAATTATTAGTAAAGGTTTGGTGGATATACACAATTCACAAAGTTCGCTACAATAGCAAACAAGCTACTTAGACAAAAGTCATTGTAGGTGAAAGAATCACAATTGTCTGGCGTTCATAAACTTAAAATCTCTGTGACAGAACATAACGATGTGTCACAGGTCACCAAAAATCAAAAGCGATTAACCCGTTGCTACTACCTGAAAACATGCTGGTCAAACCTGTCAGCTCCACCAAAAGTATTGGAGCACACAGCGGACCTACAGTTGATCGTCATCAGCATCAATCTGAATATGCTGGTCAAACCTACCAGCTCCACCAAAATATTATAGCACATAGCGGTCCTACATTTGATCGTCACCGGCGTCAATTTGGACATGCTGGTCAAACCCGCCAGATTACTCTAGATACTTAAAACAATAGTCACAGTGAATTAATTAAGGAGTTTTTCACGACGTGGTTATAAGTAAAGTTTGCCAACCAACACTCAGTTATAAAACTTTCAGTAAGTATACATCACAACTTGTATAGTCGGTAAGCGTTTAGCTGGCCATGAAAACGGCTTGAATAAGGCATCACGTCAAGCTATCCGCAAATGTCATGCGTTACACTCAACAGGTTTTAGTTAAACTTTAAGGGTTTACGACAAATACGCTTTGAAAAAATGTGACCGTAAGCCCCTCGTTGATATTGACACTGATCACCAAAAATGCCTCAGTTATAACGGATAGGAAGCCGGTAGCTCTGTTGCTCATTCTCTTTCTCAGTGACAGTCGGTTCGAGTACAACTTTTCGTCTGCGAAAATCTATGCTTGGATTCTCATGTGCACAGATAGTCACTTTGCAATGCTGTCATGTAAGCATATGTATATACATGAGTGTGCATATATGTGTATGTTCTGAGATATTCCAGGTTTCCCCAAAGAAGTTCACATAAATAGAAATATAAACCAAGTACCAACCTATCTACCCTCAGTCTGATGGGGACTTTAACACCGCGCCGCCACCATCATATCGGGGATTGCACACAATTTATCATATTTTCTTCAAGGTCTTTTATCCATTGTTGTTCCAGTAAAGAGGAAATACTGTGTGCTCCTCGCTTTGTACATAAGTTGAATTTATAAGACGAGGTAAGGATATCACTTGTGCTGTGAAGAAATCCACATCATTCGGCTTAGCTATGGTTTTAATTCTGTTAGCAAGTTGCTCAATTTTCCCTCTTAATAATGAATAAGAATTCTTTCGTTGAGTAATAGTATAATCATGGTTCAATAAACAGTTGGAAAAAAACACAAATAGACGATTAAATCCTCATCAATAAAGTTAGCAAGTAATACTTCAAAAGCAACAGAATCTCGCAAGACAAGGTTGCATAAGCAGCGTACGCTTACTGATTAAAATTCATTAAAATCAGACAGGTTTCATGGTTCTGCTGCTCATTGCGTTCGCGTGCACAGCGAAATTCAACCGGAAATGTTATTGCGCCCACAGGAGATGCCAAAAGGTTTAGTTAAAGAAATGTTTGCGAGTTCCTTGTGTCTTTCGCCTCAGACTTACTGAAGTCTGTATGATACTGTGAATCGTTTCATGCGTGTTCATATGTGTACTTATCAACGAACTTCTCCGCGTCTGAAACAAACGCAAATGACCCACTAACTGTAGACTACCAATTTAGCACAAGCCAAATGTGGTGTTTGAAACGTCTCACAGATTAACTCTGAAATGATCGAGATCGTCCAACACACGTTTTCAATCATCCTACTAGTTTTATGAGGACAAATGCCACTTCTGTCACCCTGTTACATGTGAAACCACAGAACAGTGATGGACCTTGGATACTTATTGACCCTTATTGAAACAAATTGTATTCAGGATGTTTTCTTCATTCAAGACATTTCTCGTTTTCCATCTGACACACTCTGATGCCATATTCCTGCTGATCTTATGTGAGGCTGTTTTTACAACTCGGCGCGCTGGCCAATAAAAATTATTGCAGCACGCAGCGGACCTATTTTTGATCGTCATCAGCATCAATCTGAACCTATCTGAAATGAAGTGCAGAGTATATTTTCGAGTGCATGGAATTCAAAATTTCAGCTGCGTTATAATAATATTAATAGTTAACTTGTGAGAGATGACAGTATTTTATCCAAATCGTTCCTGGTATATCCTTGATGCGTGGGCTAGATTTTCCTCCTCCCCCCAAATAACAGTAGTTTATTGAATGAAGACGCCTTTCTTCAGTCTCGCTACTATTCTCTCCAGGTGGGATGGTCGGAGCTTTTTTAAGCTAATTTAGTGTCTATATTTCCACCTGTACCTTGGTTGCATCAGCGATGTTTTTCTCATGGGTGAATGCATTCGTTGAAAAACGTGATACATACATATTTTCAGCAGGCACTTTGGACAACGTTACAGTCCTCTACTCGCACTAATGTTGCAAACATTCACCCTGAACATAGGATAGATTAGTATGAAGGTTGCCAGGAAACGCTGTTTTCAATCATGTCATTTGTCTTTCTGCTCAATTGGTCAGAACGTGAATCTTTGAGGCTGAACCGTTTTCGTGAAATACTACATTCCCCTAAATATGCTACCATGGAAATGGGTACAACAAGCAAGTTTGCAATTTCACAGGCAACTGGGCACCTTGTGTACAAGTAACCACCGTATTTGACAAATTATGGTCAAATGACAACTAACTCATTTTTATTCGGTCACACCATTTGTTTTAACAGTAGTTTGAATGAGACGGGAATTGTAAACAAGAAAAGTAATCACCCAACCCCGAAGTGGATTCACGGCGAACTTCTACTTTCATTGGGACTTCCAGCTAGCTTAAAATAAAATGGTATTACTAAAATATATTAAGCCAACTCTCGCACAAATTGACACTCACTTGCAAAGTTCCTTAGAACCATCTCAAATGAGCGGCTACGAGAATCTTTCTAGAACGTTTCTGATATGATGGTTAAAGAGTTATCTATTTTTCCAATCTGGTCTTTGTGAACTGCAGTTAAGTATAGCATGTCTTGTGGAACCTCTCACGATTCTTCACACTTAAGTGTCCGTCTTTTTGTTCAACCAGTCTATCATACTTGACCACTTGCTCATCACCGTAGCAATTGTTGTCCTTCAGACAGTGCTCAAAAAATTCTGGAACAGGTCAGAGTCGTCAAGACTGGAACTGTGGACTGAGCTGGAAGGAAGTACTCACCGCAACCTACTCTGGCAAATAGAGGCTCTCGAGATTCAACTTATGCCTACTTTCCGAGTTTTAGAAAATCAGTGTTAACTTGTTAGACCAGTTTGGTATATCTTACGCCCTAATATCTGAAACAAACGTTGGAAACGAAATTTTGGAGTCATTTTACCATAGTAAAATCAAGGATTGATAAAATATCAAGAAGACTTGGACTATAGGTTCGCAAGTAGGTTTTGTTCACCAGTGCGTTAAATCAAAATGATGGACTGACAAACCAAAATTGATAAAATTATGAGCTCTAATGAAAGCGAAGCTCGAGTCTAATGCTTCGTTTCGAAAGAGGCTGGCTGGAAAGTCTATCTGAATGCGAACGCTGCGATCAAATATGAATGATGGTCAACTTGAAAATAATAAAATTTGTTCGTTATTTCAGTAGTATAACAAAGTGATAAAGGATCTTACGGTTTTGTTCTTCTTGCCATATAAAGAAAACGATGGTTTGTTAATCAATCTTTGCTTGGTGCAGTATTGGATGCAATTTCAGAACTTCAAAACGAGCTCCATTTGGGATGTGCGGAAACCATGTTCACCTCGTGTTCACAGAACCTGTAGCTAGTTAGCGTTACCTCGAAATTGTCTCAAAAGTAACGGGTTGTGACGTGCTTTGCATATTTTAGCTCATGAAATCAACCTCAAAAAACTATTTGTTCTTCCAAGTTAGGATGAAGTTTTTCATCATTCAAATTCTTCGCACGCCTGTTGTTATCACAGATGTCCACTTAACGGCGGAATCGAAGGTCACTCACATTTGATGGCTGCGTTCGCATTACGATAGGCTCTTTGCTCTCTCCTGTATGAATAGAACTACCAGGCTCAAATTTTACACATGTAGTGCACTGCCTCGCCGCGACCAGAAATTGAATTTCGGCCAAACTTCCGTGCGAAAACCGTGCTGGCCTGTTTCACATTAAGCATAACTGAATCATACTTCTTGGCGCTTAGTCAGTCTCGCTTGTGAGTGACAATCACGTTGCCCGATTGTCTTGATGTTTGGTGCAGTTAATAGAAAAGCCGGCAGTGTCAAAAACGCGAGCTTGACAGAGGTATGCACTCCTTATGAGCATTAACATCACCAAAACTCAGGCAAATCGTTTTTTCGAAACAGGCTGGCCAAAATCTCATCAAATTGTGGAAAATGCATCCGAATATAAGTGGGCTTCACTTGGAAGAAATGAAAGTCTTGATTACGCAATTACAACCTGCTCACTAGTCAGTTGAAATGCCAACTAGCACTGCAGGGTATACCGAACACTGACAGACAGGATACATCCCCACATAACAGAAATGTTTGTTTGTGCATTGGCTCAGTAAAACGAAAACCTTTCTAAGTATGCATTAATCAGACCAAATAAATCGAATGGGTGTTGGCTTGTGAACTCAAAAGTACGGCTAGCTGTTTCTTGAAAAGTAATGTTGACTTCATTTTGAGACTTGTGGCTGCCTGAGTGAAATGCTGGAAATACAGGCCATTCTGATGGGATGAGCAGTCGGCAATGTTGATTGACAAATGACAAAGCCGTTCGGAGTAAATAATTTGAATCTAGCATCCACATTCCCAAAGTGTTTGACTAACGCTTGTTCACCTTAACATCTAGGTATTATTCGGCTCTGGCTGTGCAACGTTTCTGTTACAGTTGAGCGCCAACTGAAAAATATAAGAAACTTTTTTTAGTTATTCCCAGATTTAAGGTAAAACCGAGGCTAACGTTTTGGATACATCCTACATTTAGCAAACTGCATTGCAGCAGTGGAATAACCGTAGTAAACGCGTTATCACTATTTTCAAATAGCATTCAGGTCCAGACTTTTGCAACGTATACACGCACACGTTTTTATTAATTGGTGAGCCACGTGAAGATTAAGGTCTTCAGTTAACAGAAAAAACAGTTTTGTATCGAACATACTTGTGGGTATATCTTACAATTTTACACATGATGATAACTATATTGAGAGCATTAAGGCGCTTCTGACTGAATGAAACTGCTCCGAACTGACCGTTGTTTGTGGGATTCTGTGGAAACATGAACTTCGCAAACAGTCAAGTGTTCATTAAAAACCAGTGTGCTGCCAAGATAACCAACGTTAAACCCGTTTCATCCTTACTGACAACGGTCACTGTCGAGAATGGCAATAAAGTACTGATTGGTTCCAAATGGCAAGCGATGACCGTCACAAGATAAATAGTGTAAATCGCAACCATGCTCCGCTATTCAGATCAGAACCAACAATAAAACGACTTTATAATAAAAACTCGTGGGAGCATGTTTTGCAATTCTCCGCACTTTTTAAAGGAGCGGGGGGATGTCCTATGTAATCGGCTTCTGATAAGTGCTCAGAAAAGTGTACCGACAAAAATTCCCATCTTACAGAAATTATCTGTTGACAAGGGACCCATCAGTTGCAAATGTTTGCACCTCATTGCTAAAAGTACCACTTGCCTGTTTTTGTCTCCACAGAATTTGGCCAGCACCGGAATCTCTCTGGAGGGTTCCACAACACTGGGCGAATTATTATTAGAAAATACACCTCTGGAGACACTCATTTTATCAGGCAAGTCAGGAAAGGTGCTTGCAACTGAATGTTCAGTACTCAGTAATAGGGTTGTACAGAATCAGCCTCGTCTACGAGTAGCATGCTGCGTACATCAGGGAATTAAATAATCAGTATTGATGCCAGGAAAACGATGAACCAGAAGTGACCATTGGAGTAGTATGTGAGCCTCCTAGGGAACCAGCCACCAGGGTAAATGACAATTCACTACCGTCCACTGTGTGATAAATCACGCGAGCCATGCATGCTAGTTTACACGTTCGTGATCCTATGTTTTAGCACAAGCTTTAATTGGAAACCTCCAAAAATTATGAGGTGATTTAGTCGAGTGTTGAACCTCAAAAATTTTGTACCAATTTTGTGTCACCGTTGACTGGTGATAAAACATGACGCCTCAGAGTTTTTACTACCTGTTGCAAGGAGCACCTACAAGAAGAGACCGACTTTATTCGACAAATTTCCATTTTGCATTAGTTACCCCATTCGTTTCATGTTAAAAATTTCATAACAAACTAGCGCCCAGGTAAATGTTGCGCAAGTATCGTAAAAGTTATAACTTACTATGCACCTTAAAGAGTACGGGCTGGCACTCTTGAAAATTCGAAACTTCAAAACAGAATGCTCAGAAATGACCTAAACCCATCGATTTAGGCTCTAGTGGTCAGGCTTGTTTACATTGTTGTTCCCAATTATCATTCTGGCCAGGACTTTGATCTAGACAGGTCAAAGAGCAGCAAACACGAAAACTGCCAACATCCATTACACACCTTATTAATGCCTAGGTAGTGAGACACGGTCTCATGGCTAGTCAACAAAACAAGGTTTAAACAGGTTTACAGAAGAAGGAGGTCAAATGGGGTGGTCCCATAAAAATACTCCAAGCGCCAGTGGATGACCGTCATCGCCGGCTGATTGTCCATAAGTGTCAGGTATCAGACAAAATCAAACGGTACCATCCTGATAACAAACCTTAAACGATACAGGCCTCTCATCACCAAGTGAGTCGGAAGTCCAAGTCATCAACTGTGGGTTGTGTTTGTCAAGGATTATTTATCTAATTCTGTCACACAGCCGATAAGTGCGATTCGTAGAATCTGGATGAGGCTCGTTAATCTGGCCCTCACTTGTGGCATAAACGGCGGAGAACTGTCAAAGCGTATGATTGTCAATGCCACGGCATCTTTCTCGTTCCATCTTGCAGCCGAGGTACTGTAATTTTTCTGCACCTCCGGATGATAACTGTCTTATAACGTCAGGAATAATGGTCACAGACGCTTTAAGTTTCTAAGTTCTTTGACATGTAGATAAGTAACTTGATTTGAAGGTGAGTCTATCAAGCCTACGGTTTGCCATGTACCACGTACTAGAAATTCAGTTCTATGATTTCACAATCGGCATTTAGTTAGACTCACCAAAAGACTTGTCAACACACGCACCATTCTCTTGATGTGTGTGATGATGCCAACGCTGAATTCGGAGATCTAATAAGAATGGTAATCCCACTGAATCTCAAACCAGAGTAACAACTGTTCTGTTGCCCCCTAATGTACGGCTACCAGCATACTGTCGACCTCAGTATCCGGGTTACATTCAACTGATACAAACCAGAAAGAAGCTGTATATTCCCTATTTCGGCACGTGTTCCAACAGACTGTAATTCGGATGTTTTCAGAAGTGAGTACTGTGACGATGAATTAGGCCTTCTGTCTCGGAATAAACACTTTAAATTCACTATACTAAACGACCCTTCGATTCTTCAAATTGTTTGTCATTATTCAGACGAGAGGTAGTTTAGCGGTATATTCGACACTTTTGCACGGCGCATTAGAAACAGAGGAAGACTGCCATAAGAATGCGCATCTCACGGTTTTTGATTCTTAGCAGTCATATTGCAACATAGGAAAGAGAAAACTATCCGAATTCGAGTCACGATACTGTTATCGTTCGGTTTTCTCTGTCATTTGCGCAGAAGACATATACACGTAAATGCCATTAGCCTACAGCCGAAAGTAAGGAGTGCAAAGAACGGGCAACAACAGGGACTGAAAAATAAGTAGTCAGAAGTACCATAACGAAACATTTATTTGAAAATCGCTAACCAAACGTCAGAGTGAAAACGAAAACGCTTTACAGATTGTAAAGAGTTATACTAACTCATAAATCAATAATTATTATTCGCCATGAAACGAATATTATTGAACTCAGTACCGCACTGCAAACTTGCAGAAGAGCCGATTAGAATTGGACGTATTCCTCATTCTTTCTTGGGTCTAATATCGTTCATGCGCCAAATTTTCAGGATTAATTCACATCAATATTGTTACCAGCCTGAAAAAATGTAGCCAACGTTTTCTGCTTCACAATATTATGCCAGTATTTTACCAGTGACATTTTGATATAAGCATGTTGAAGGAATCGCTTTGTGACCTGTTTATTTTCATTCGGGTCTCTGTCACGTTTCTTCTCATGCGGAGAGAAATTGGATCCTCAAAGGCATGACATAACCCACCAGAAAATGATTGTTCGTAAAAGAACGAATAGAGCTTCGCTGTAGTAATCTTTATGCAAAGGTACATATGAAGAAAACCGCTAGCATCCCTGACCTAGATCGATCTGTACAAACTGGTGACAGCCTACGCATTCAAATGAGCAGAGATACCAGCCAACTTGGAAAGAAGGCACCAGACTACAGTTTCTCTCTCATTAGTGCATATCCTAGTTCGAACTGAAATTTGTGTCCCAGCCTCTGTGTTTGTACGACGTACCTAGTGGATTCGCTGAAATACTCAAACAGTTTCAAGTGGATTCCGCAATCCAAATTAACCATTTTTAAAGAGGATGCAAGAGAGATGAACTCCAAAGCTGTAAAGGGTGAAAATTAAGTGGTTTTCTCATTCCTGACTTGCGTGAAGCGGAAACGGCCTAAACTATCTTCACTGATTGTTTGGTTGGCAGGCTATCACGATTATTTGTAGATAGACAACAATTAGGAAAGGACACTTACACCGACTTTTGGTGCAGGATATTTCCACGGTTTCTTTGAAAGCCAAGATGTCTGAAGTATCGAAGACCAGAGATCCAATCCACAGCTGTGATCAACGTGGCTAATATATCTTGATAAACGTCGTTTGTGACCTTAACATTTCAGGCAGAGATTCATATTGGTACTGGTAGAGATGTCCGTCGAATTTCTCAAGGCTTTTTCCAACTCCTGCGTAACAGCTACATGGGGAAGTGGTCGTAACACCTTGGTCTCTTCACTAACTTGAAGTAAGAAAACATAAAGCCGATATTCTGGGAATAAGGTCTGGACAAATTCTGTCCCACCTTCATGATTGCATACAGGTTTTTTGTGAGCATAGGTGGATAGGCAAGATGTAACTGTCATGAAGGCAGGAAGACCTGCATTGTGGAATGTGAGCATTTCGTTTATTCTCATCAGCTGACTACACAAAACACCCTGTTATATAGGTTCAGTCTATGGTAAAATAAACCATGAAATAAACGAATCGCACACGGGTGCAATCACAGTTGAGTGAACAGTTTCACTGTCACGGTGAAGAAGCTAAATGTGTTTCGACAAATTACAACCCGTAAGAAACGGAAAGAAGCCGAACCACCAGAAATGAACTGACATCTGGAGGTTGTGGAATAAATCAACAGGTTCAAATGGAACATCTTTTCCCATAAGTATACCTTCAAATTTGTGTGCACTGAACCTTGTTAAGAAATCGATCACGGTTTATAGCATGTACAGTCGGATATGATGAATCAGAAAAATGTAGCGTTCAATAATGGAGGATAATGTGAATAAAATTTTGAAGGTCTAACCCGATTTCTACCAAATTAAATGTAATAAACTTTAAAAACATAGCAGTAAGCTAGTTTTCAAGCAGTTGTCTAAACTATTCGAATGTCAACGACGTATGCTCTCATAATATATTTGATAACATTTTGATGCATCTTACAGGCTGAAAGTGTTAAATTAGGATCAACGTGCCTCAAAGTTTCGTGGGTCCTCAGCATGATCCAAAAGTGAACTTAAACGTACAGAAGGCAGTACACATCACACAAGAATAACTGTGGCCAGAATTAACCGCTAGTGCAATGACACAATATTAGTATGTGCAAGTTATCTACACAAACTGTCACAAGATATTCACTAACTTAAAATGCATTTACGGATTACATGTCGAATTTGAGCTTCCGACACAGTCCAACGATACCCGATAGATGAGATCGTAGTACCTGCGAGGCGTAGTAACGACGTATAGGATTAAAATGGTCTAAATTGGCGAAATCCTGAATTGTGTAGACCAACTAAGATGTACACAGTGTTTATTTGAACGACCTGTAAATATCGCCATATATCAACAGTTAAAATGCACCAACGTATACGTTCGAATTAAATAGTCCTTATAAGTTCATGAGGTATTCAGGCTAACATATGACCATCCTAAGTATTTCTTCCCTATTCAGTGGTATAACGATGGTAGCAAACACTCATCTCGCATGCAGGCGTACCTGACAGAGTAACAAGGGGTTATTCAGTCGTCTGACTGAATTGAAATGGTATCTTCTCCTATGTGTGTCGACATGTGACTGGCCAAGTTAACGGCCTGAAATGATTGTCCACTTCACCGATCTATTTACCAAATGTTGTGTTCCGCCGCAAACGGTTACCACCCTTGTGGTCAACGGCGTTTATTGGTGTGTGAGTAATAGGACAGTTAGGAATCCAGCTTTAACCGTCTTATTCGTGAAACGACAGTGTATATCGAAGTGGAAATGCAGTTGGTCGTAAATCTGTAAACATACTTCCCAGACTTGTGACCTTAAGTTAATTATGACCATTAGGCGAGGAAGAGTCTTTTTGTGATTTACTGTTTCTTCTTTATTAAGAAAATCCGTGGTTAAGCGACAACGAGTTAAAACCAAAGAGTTATCGGTTTCGCAACGTTTCGACCCTCTCGGAGAGTCTTTGTCAAGCGATTTAAATCAGAAAATTCACATTGTATGTGTGTTTAACACGCCGTGCGTGGACAATCAACCAATGGAATGTATAGTTCACGGTTCACATGAGGTCACCACGTGGCAAGCCCAGGTGCAATCAAGGCTAGATAGTGTGTGCTGTGGATGCATGTATGCGATCAATCTACATGCGTGTAGACTGTTTGGGATGGGGTGAGTGACAGGGATTCGCACACCTTTTCCGACAGGGTGTCACTGCTGTCCACCCAGTAAATCGTGCCAAACCACTGACAATTCCAGGATATCGGAGCGATTCACCGCTTGCGGTGTACTAGCGATCAGCAAGGCTTCTGCCAATAGACGTTCTTTGTGGTTACGGAAACCATCTTCTAGCACAGTCGGATGGTCGAATTCACTTGGTGTTGGTTGAGGATCTCGTGTGCAGCAATGGTTTAATCGTGTTCTAATTTCCGAAGTTGCTCAGCGTCCGCAGGGTGCTTCTTACTACACCTTACATGTTCTTTAGTGCGTATTTCAAGTTGCTGCGCAGTTTGTCCAATGTATGAGGCTTGACAATCTTTGCATTTAATTCTGATTTAATCGCTTGATAAACGCTCTCCAAGAGGGTTGAAACGTTGCGAAACCGATAACTCACGTTTTAACTCGTTATGGCTTAACCAAGGATTTACTTAATAATGTGCATCAGCACAACGCACAATATGTTTTCACATATCCGTTCTGTATACGGTTCGGATGTACTCCCTCTTCCTTCATTGTAGATAATAATCTCAACGACTCGTCCGTTCGCCATATTGCCCGTGGTCTGAAGGTGAGTCAATCGATTTTTATAATCCATAAGAAAACTTAACGTCGGGCAGGTGTTTCATGTCTCCACCTGAATTGGTAAAAACATATTCTGTAATTAGCCCAGCGCTATGTTAGAAGACACACGTAGTGACTAACAAAAATACATTGTGATTTATCCGTAACGTGGATAAGAGTAGAAAACTTCAAAACAGCAAAACAATATAGGTTAAGAGTTTATTCGGCTTATTCTGCACCTAATAAGATTATCCAATACGTACTAAATAACATTGGGCTGTTTTGCTTGCTTTCGGTAGTAATTTTTATTGCATCTTAATGCCGCTACTGATTCCTTAGTTCCGCTGATGTCATAAAACAGTTGACTAGGTTGGATAACAACCGCGGATTGTCCTGTGGACACAGAGTTTATCAGCGCTTGTTACAAAAATTGTCCGTTTTTTGCAATTCTCACCATTACCTGCTTCATCATCAGATACTACGTATATTCTCATAAGTTTAGTGCTCACGGAAGCATACGGGTGAAAACTACTCAAAATGTATCAATCCGAACACATTCGTGAACTTTTTAAACTCAGATGGGGAACGAGAGGTAGTAAACTAGTCAGGCTTCTGATCTTTATATTTCATACTCATCTGAAAATATTGTTGATTCAAGCAGGTTGCTTGTGTAACAAGCAAACAGCCACAGTAGTAGACGATGAATGATTACTTAAGCCTTTCTCCAGAGCGCCTTTTCTCTGATGGAGTCAAAGGTCTAAAATTGGACCAATTACTGAATGCGATTGAGACAACAATATAACTCAGTTAAGGGTATATAGTCGTGTTAAATTCGCAATCAGCAGGCAAGTAAGACATGCCAAAATGTGCATACACTATACACTAGTTGTGGCCTTTTGTTTATTTAGGACGGAAGCACAGGCTAGGTGTGGAAAGCGAATATTGGCATCACGTCTGTGTTTTTACTAGATTGGGTTTTTATATTTAATTTCTTGATGGTGACTAACAGGTGCTTGTGGAAAGGCTTATAATTTATAGACACAGCAGCGATTATTAGACTCAAAGACGTCGAAGTATCTTGATCGAGTGGATCATGGGCACCATTCTAACCAATCAGGCACCCAAAGCTGAGCATTGACATTTGTCTGTTTGTGGATTCATTGTTATTGATGTGTTGTTAGTTGAATTCACGTGGTAGAAGTGAATGAGAATTGATGACATGGAGTCGCCAAAGGGACCGGATCCAGTAGCTGAGATGAAGGTCTTCTATGATAGCATGGTGTATTCCAATAATTCCCTCAGTGGAACAACAAACAACCGGAAACTGCGCTGCTTACTGCTCTTGGAGCAGGTGGCTAACATTTTGTATGCAGGCCCGTATCGTTTGGAATGTTTTGAATACCGTTAGATTGTACCAATATACTTTTCTCTATGACAGCTGGGCAACAGTCCACGGCGAGAGACAGTCCGAATGCTTCGGGATCCGTTGGCCACGCCTGTGTTTACGATATGTTGAATGTAACGGTGTTTCATATGTGAGCTACCAAACGACAGTGAAACAGGTTACTGGAAAGTATTCGTTTCACTTCCAGTCGAGAAGTCATCCTTAAAAGCTAAAGTTTAGATGAACTCACAAATAACGATCAGCCAGTAGACACCATGCTTCCTATGTGTAGAAGATGTGAACTACAAAGCCAGAATTCGATCGGAACCAACTACCATGAGCAAAACGACTGACATTCAAGGTGGCTAGCTACAGAAAGCATGATCTTATTGAACAAAGTACGCCTGTCCGTCCGTTCTTGCTTTCACACAGTCTCACAGTGGCTCGTACTCTTGATCATTCCGAACGTCGTCCACCATTTGTTTGAACTGTTACAGTTGAGTCAACAAAAACCAACTTATTCATTTGACATAGTAACTATGGTACATGAGTATGAGGCCGCTTTCCTTTCAAACTTTGGATGTTCACTCTTGAGGCAGTTTGGTAACCGCTATCCAGCAGGTGTCAGTGAACGGTTGGAATACTGGACATCGCGGTGCTGTTCAACTAAACAGACGGATATATGTAGATTAGATGACACTTCATTTCATCACTCTACATGTGGCAGTGCTGCAGTCGATTCCTCGAATTGTCATCCAGTGGACTCAGCCCAGCCTTGTCTTCAAGCTATTAACTTGGTCTGTGGATCCACTCGAAGTGAATTAATAGCTTTGTTTTTATAAAAACTTCACCGCAAGTTTGTATGTTGACAAATGCACCTAAGAGGGTTAAACAATGCATTCTTATGGGATGTCTGCAACGAAATTACTGACCAGCTGTAATTCTGGCTACCAGACGTGATCTGAGCAGGAAGGGAAAAGTTTCAAACAGTGCATTCTAAATTCTATGAACCGTACTAGTCGTAAAAACATTACAATTTTCCGCAGGTTACATTCATTATTTCTTTACGTTCGCTGCTATATGTGTTTATCGGACAACTGGATGTCCTTCGCAGTTAATCAGTGCACCAATAACCCATGTTGATTTAAGGTAGCTCTAAACACGTTTCGGGGTTTGCGCGCGTCCAAGTCAACATTATTCATATAGGCATAAGTTCCAGTTAAATTTTATGCACCACACCGCTTTCGAGTACAGTCTTAACGACATGGTTTTCCAGCGAAAAGTTCAATCGGATCTGTAGTACAAATGTCAATCTGTAAAGTCGAAATTTATGACTGTTACGCCGTGCATTCTCATGAACTAGCATTCTGAACATAGAATGATAGTACATCACGATAAGCGAGTAGTTTTCTGGTATATTAACATATTTGTAGTGAGAGAAAACCTGTTTTATGGGTAGCTGTACGAAAGTACCGATGCCGTGTTTTGTGGGTCGTTACTTATGCATTATTAAAAGGAAATGCACAAAAACATTTCCCACCATTTTGGTTTTTCAGAAAAATACAAGACTGACAAAACTGGATCTTGCAAGGAATTCCATAGAAGTTGCTGGAAGCATCTTGTTAGCAAAAGCGTTATGTGAGTTTGTGCTTCTTTCCTGCCATTGAGTATAACCGGCCAGGTCGCAATTTGACGTTACATTGGTTAAGTTTGCATTGGAACAAGATTCGACTGGATGGTGCTGAACAAATTGGAAAAATGTTGAAGGTAAGATATTGCGTTTAATTAACCAACCATCAATAATACAGTGATCAAAACGAAAATTTTCACAACTTGATGGTATTCTGGATTGATTTGGGTACTGAAATGAGATCATCGTTGGGGTCCGTAGTTCAAGGATTGTGTATTTAACATATTGTTTGAAAATGTAGTGATCTGGCGACGCTGCAAAAGGTCGCAACAAATGATCTTTGGAAGGACAACTTTCCACTTAATTGTCTGCAAGTATAAAACTTGCCGGAGGGGGGTTATTTGACCGTGTCTCAACTCTGTGGACCAATGTGTGACTACCTGACAGTTGGTTGCAAACGTCCGATGTAGTCCTCTGTGTATGGGTGGTCGAGCGTGCGTTTATGTGATCACTGGTGAAACGCACTGTGTTAGCCTGAATGATATGACCCCCATTAATTTTCTGCGCACTCGCGCGCTCTAGCTAATTTAATGTTGTGTCGTAATTGTCGAGTTATTTAGAACTGCCGTGGAGAATTTGGATGATTGGCTGTAGGTGTTCTCGCCGTAAGTCATAGCAGATGGAACCAGAGTGATGTTCGAACGCAGAATATCTGTCACCTAAAACAAGCTTCGAATTCGACAAACACTTAGTTTTTAAAATCTGACGGAACATTTTCATTGTGTAACGGTCATGTGTTATGTTTAAACGGCTACTAGTAATGTGATAGTTTATGGTGAAAACTGATGCATTCCGTAAACGGAAATAGTTGCGCAAATGAGAGCATTCATTCGTACACTGTTTTTGTGTTGGTCAATATCCAGTTGACCGATATTCGGATAGAAATGTATTTCAATTGAAGGCGTCTTTCATTGACTTCCACCTACAAGAGGAGTGATAATATCACGGTTATCTCTTCTGTGTCTACAGGGCATTCAAAAACTTGTTAATCACGAATGTAAACTAAGCCATTGCACTAATTTCCATCGATGTCTCACTGTTCCATTACATCTCTGTTGGTGGATTGATTCTGATTCCTTTATGTATTTCTGAAATTGAGGAAGCTCTTCCCAGTTAACTTCAAACGGTGGAACGTACCAATTCCCTTGCTGAATTTTATCTGCACACATCATAATTTATTCTACACAGACTGAACACAGTGGGTAGTCTTTCTCACTTTGGTATTAATCATCTAAATGGCGAACGATTTCGTGATGCTTACTCATCATACACCACTGACCATTGACACAGAACAAGTTGAACAGTGCGTGCTTTGCTTTTCTGGCATTATCGGAATGTCAAGCCGTAAATCATTATCTACTTGCGCATCTCCAGCCAGTAAGCTTTTGCTTTATAAAATCACGTATTCTGGAACAATCAGTAGACGCCATATTCTAGTGTGCTACCATCAAACTCTGAATTCAGATCAAGATCCTAACATGCTGCCATTGAAGCCGTTTCTAATGTGAACAGAGTACTGCTAATTCTTCGTTGATTCCTTAAGACTAGTTTGTTGTTTAATCCAACAATGACTATTGTTGGGCGGTCATATTTTGTACGTGTTTGCTTCAACTATTAAATGGCTGGTGAAAATTGATCAAAACGGAGAGAAGACATAAATTGTGGGATGCTGGAATTTCGTTCGACCTCTTCAACAGGTTACTTGGAACACAGAGTTCAAATAGTCGTACACCATATGAATAGCGTACAACCGAAGGGATAAGATATCAAGGGTCAGAAATTCACCACCAATCAATAGATATAGGCTGAATCACCAATGTCTTGGTGCATGGAATCGATCTCCTATATTTGATCAATAGGGCTTCACTAAGAGTCACAAGTTCCAGGTTTGAGTTACGTAATAACGAAGTGAACTAGTTGATAGGGTTCATTGTAGCCAGTTATACGGACGTGTTTAGCAATTGGGGCTGGCGTGGTTGCGTTGTTTATCTTCATCCGTACTGATTTCTTGCTCCACAAAATTGATCAGTCACTCAGAGATATGTTCCAATGTTCGTTGACGAAAGTACTGATCCGTTCTGTTGATGTGAGTGTTATTACAGATGCAAACGAACTGATAGACAATATGGGAGATAAAACGATCAAATGAACAACGTTTGGCTTTGTTCAGACTTACACCATCGTGTTGATTGCAAGAGGCGACGTTTAGCAGAAAAGCAAGTTAAAGACAAGACAGATTGAAGCTTATGTCGAACTGTGTTGGTCAAATGATCTCCTCCATGTGGTAAATGTATGAGAAAATCCTTTTTGAGAACAGTGTACACAACCAGTTTGGCTTGTTCAGTTTTGCTATGGATACTAACGAACTTCCCCGAATATCCAATCGCGAGGGCACCTTCGCTAAGAACTGCTCTTCATCTGCCTGGGTGGTTCATAGTAAGTAACCTGCTAAGTCTACTTTCTGACCCAACATGTTTATTTGTTATATATTACATTTTAAAGAGAGTGCATATGGTTTCAACTTTTCTGTTATATCCTTTGCCGTGTTGCTTCACTTGGTAGGTTCTTTGGTGACTCCGGTTATCGAGGGGTTGTAGCAACGATTAAGACCTCCGATAATTCAATGCGGAAACCATCGCCGTGCTGTTATTTTGACTGTCGAATGTTTCCTGGTAGTTATTCACCGGTAGTTAACATTTGTGATTACCGCAAACGGTTCTCAACAGTGAAATTCTCGGAAATCGCTGGTACATTTTCTGCTTAATCATCTTTTCAACCAACAAAATTCGCGAGGTTTCTCTGTCCAGTCGAAGGTTTTTGGCTTGCAAGATAGGGTGTATAACTGTTGATTGACTTTGTTCGGCACGGAATCATCTTTGATTCTCACAATTTCCGCCATCTCACTGTATTGCCCTGTAGCAGAACTGATGTTCATGCCAATCTTGTTGTGGATTCATTTCAGCACAAACCTGACTGAAGTAACCGCTTTAAAATAGTGGCAAGCTATGTCGTCTTCTTCACTCATGAGTGGATGTACATCTCATTGTCACTAGCGCTTAAAGTTGTCTGTCAGTCCGTTTATGAATTCTATCAACAAGCGCAAAATTCCAATTGATGTTTCTGACAGAACGAATGTTATACATTCGTAGTGAGATTATTCTGCAAATGTTGCTTCCAATCTTTTGGTTTGATCGCTACTTGTCACTAACCTGAGCACAATTGGACCACAGATGTCAGCCTAGATTGGCATGGCTTGTTGAAATCAGCCGTGGCGGACTGTGTCAGAACGAAGGTCTAACTGTCAAAATCCCCAGCGTAGCCAAAATTTATTGTTTGTCTTGTTCGCCAAAAGAACAAGAGCATCATTAATTTTATTTGCATTTTCATTTACGTCTTACCTCCAACATATCCCGTGGTTGCTTTCATACCTCCAGGTCCAGAGGAATTTATGTTTTTCAAGTTTAGTGTAATCAGCTACTCACTATCGTTAAGGAGATTTCATGTTGTAGCCAGCCACACAATAAATATGGTCTAGCACCAGCCGTAAACAGTGCTGCAAATCTACTGAACATTAATCACAGGACGTTTGCAAAGCGGTATATCACAACGCTTGCGTAAAGGAACGTAACAAAACAGAGTTTTATAAGTATTGTTTGTACAGTGCATTTGACCTTTTCGTGTCCGTCACTGCCTCGGACAAAATGACTCAGTTAGATCAGTCATTTTCTTCAGTGTCACGAAATATCCCGGAATTCGATTCATCGAAGTTTTTTTGGTTTAGGGAATTTCGGCTGGTTTTCCTTTGTTGCCATAGTCGCTGATAATGGTGTTATGCCCGTAAGACCTGCATCAGTCAAATTTGAGCCGATTACTACAGACATAGGCCATTCATGAATTGATCCTTCAGTAAATGCGCTTCAAACGAGCACTGAGTTTGGTGAGCTCACGTTTCAGTGAGTCTTGTAGAGCAACCGCGAACCTCGGGAAACCTACTGTTTTCCGACACTGGCTACTTTCAACCACCAAACTGGCTGGCCATCCGTCGGTTCCAATCACTCTGGGTATTTTCATGGTGGTCCACTCCAATTGCGCAGGCTCCCATCGTATTTCATCCGGAACCGGATTCGTCTACTCGCTCACATGCACCTTTGAAATTCCAGTTCCCCACGGATGACTTTGGCTAACACTTTGGAAACGAACATTGTGATACCTTCACAACTGTCTCACATCTCCGTCTTTTAGTCATCATTTAAACTGTTGGCAAGCTCTGTGTCCAGAATATAGCTGTTGCAGGAATAACTCATTAAGAACGTGCCACTCACCTCACGTATTGTTGAAAATACTAACCATTCACACCAGGCAGTGATGATCTCGGTTACTGTCCAGTTCATTAATATTTGGTGGACACTCACTCCTGTCCTGGGCATCGATCAAGTGCCTTATTTCTACACTATGAAACCCAGAGACCGCGCTCAAACGACTTATTACTCATGAAGGTAATTATAGGCCTACTGCACAACAAAAAGGTAAGATTTCTGACATTTCCATTCAAACTTGGTGGTCCACAATGAGCTTCACAGAACCTTAACCTTTAGTGCGTTGAATCTGTTTCAGGGCTTGATGAATTCCAACTTGCAGGATAAATTACGGCGACCACGAGATGTAATTCCAAGAGGGGACATCGCAATGAAAAATCTGTTCGCATAAAACGTTGAAGGTCACCTAGTAATAGATAAAGTTGTAAGAAACGCAGGGCCTATTGTTTGAAATACGATAAAGGACGTGGAGTTGGTAGTATGTTCACTGGAACAAGATCATTACACCCAAGACACAGTAGCAACGAGATCGATTATTTCTGGACGATCGTACGGCTCATCAAAATGTTCAAAGGTGGTATACCTAGCAGATTCATTATGGATTACAACGCGTATGGAAACCATAATCTTAGTAAGTGGTTCCGTGAAGTACCGCAGCCTTATCAAAGGACGGTGATGAACTATAATAACAATTCTGTTTATGCACTCAGAAGCATATTTTCCATATTATTCCGGAAGCAAGATACGTCTGTTGGGTTTAAAGTTACCTATTTGCATACTAGTTTTCTAACATGTGGAAGCTCAGGATTTTTCTACTCTCACCGGCGTAATACCTACACTCTAGAAGAAAAGAGAGCAGAGTGTCCTTTCAAAATTACGAACGGAGTTAATACACGTTGAACCACTGCTCATTTCACCCCCAAGGACATATTACGTTGTCTAACAGACTGCGAGTCATTCAGTTTGTGAGTTGCACCAACAATAACCTGGATTTTTCCATAGAACATGGCAAAACGGGTACAGCGCGAATTTGTTAACTATTAACAGATAAAGTCAAGATATATTGGTGATATATACGCGATTGAAAAATTCGGCCTCAAACTTGTCTTCCTCTAATTCCTATCAAAACAAATCAAAAACCTCAATTCTGCGACAAAGTAGAACCACAGGTGTGGCTCCATAATCTTTATGGATTGTCGTTCGTTACGAAACAGCTCAAATGTTTCACTGAACAAACCAACTGCGAATCAGCAAGCTTCTACCATCACCGAACATCTGATTCAATATTTCCACAGGGCTTGAAAAAGTCGTAATTACTAACCAGCCGAGCAATAAAAACGATACTTCCTAGTGTCAGTCAGGAACAGGAGTGTTTCTTTTCCATTATACTATTGCAAACTAGCAAATTTTCGAATCGTTCATGTATATACAAGTAGCTATGTTTGTGACACGACTAAATAATCAAAGTAAGAGAACATGTATCAGTTAGCTTGGAATATCCCGGCGACTATTTAAGTATAACGCAATTAGGGAAGTTCAAAAACCAAGAAAATCATCCTGCCGAATGCGACGGATGTCACATCAGTAAATTTCAGGTGTGATCGTGTTAACACGGTTGGCGTCATCCGGCACGGATTAGCACATCACATTTATCGCATTCAAAAGGAAGCCTACGCACGATATCCTCCACAAGCAGTTTACGTTGTACTACTTACGGTTTCACTCACTCACCGAGTATCCACTGTAAACCTTGGGGAATAAATGAGGAGAGTGTGAATGTAGGCTCTTGTGGACTAGCTGACCAAGTCTGGTTGACCAGATCTTAGGCAAGTTTGTATGTGAAATCGTTATCCCTCAAACGCGAAGGAAGAGAGACGCTAAAGTTCAAATCTGAGCTGAGAGGAAAGATATTACAAATTTACAGCAGGAGTGCACGTTGCAATCTAGGTAGAAAAAGGAGGAAACCAGAAATTTAATTTAAACCTAAAATTCGAACATAATCTTCGTTATACACTGCCCCAACAAAGCCGTAGAAAACAAAATGTAGAAGTCCCCATTGCTCAGGTTCTCGAAAATGGGAGCGGATGAATCAGAAGGTAATAGAAATCATTGGTTGGTGCGAACCAAGAAGAATTCATAACAAACGCAGATTGCTTTCTGCCTAAAGTACTCGTTGTCTCTTGTCTGACAAAAAATTATGGGCACGCTGATGACCTACCAGTCCAAGATGGTCGGCGTATCGCAAACTATGGCACTTATGGCCGCTAAGTGCTTAAAGTTGAGACCACCCCACTGTCGCTCATTGAACCTCTACTCCGGTTCGTAGTCTTCCGGACAATCCGGTACAAATGTACATCCGCCGCGATCTCTGATTGTTATTTGAATGCAAGAAACTGACTTGAGTTAGAAATTTGTATCAAATGTGCCGGCCATCAGGATTTTGTCTAGGTGATTTGGGTTGCCTTTGAAGCAATTCGCCTGCTCTGGAAACGAATCGTCAACCATCCTACTAACGCAGCTTAGCTAAGGAAGCTGAATGAGCATAAGCAACACTTCAGCCTCGTCAGTGTTTACTCGCCGAACACCTCAGTGCTGTGAATCATGTCCGGCCACGGCTTATCTGAAGTGTCTTAGACGTAGCACATGCATGCTACTGAGATAAAGGGCATTCGTGTGATATAGTACTCACCTTTTTCTGTTGTGCAGCAGCGTGGAAAACAGAGTTCTGGGCAAGTAGCTTGATTTTCATCCTCAGACTACAGCCTTCTTTTAAAGTACACAGAAGCAGCGTTAATCCTATCCACACGAGTGGGTGATCCGTGGACGGATCAACCGACAGATTGCTACCCAAGTAGCAGAATTCCACGTTTTCACAGATTCCAGACGTAGGCACACCACATCTTCCCGGAAAAGACTTCTGAAAAGAAAAAGTTTTGATTGCAATGGAATTCAAACCCAATTTGCATGTCGCGGGCGCAGAACCGTGAGCGTTCACCGATGTTCATCTTTGGTAGGTGTAAGTAGCCCAAGCCCGAACAACTGTAGGGGATCTACCAAAGCGCGTGAGCTGGTTAGGGCACAGAGCCTTGAATAAATATTCAGCGAGCGGCCGCCCATGTGATATACAACATCAACATCGTCATTCTAATCCTCGAAAACAACCGTTAGTGCTGTAGTCAAGTATAAGCTGAGCAGATTTGGGGCTAGGACATCACCTTGTTCCACGCTAGTGAGAAAGTCAAAATCATCAGAGATTGATCTACACAACTGTGTCTCCGTCGTTATGCCCACCATTAGCGGTCTAATTAAATTGACGAATCTTTCTGGACAGTCAGACTTACTAAGCACCGTCCACAATGCCTCATGCTCCACGAAATTAAATGCCACGTTGAAATCCACAACCGGGGCATATAGTGGCCAGGTGTGTTCAGGACACTTCGACTGGAATGTTGAAGTACCGAACACTGTCTATCGTGCAACGACACACCCGGAATCTACACCGCTTCTCGAGAACACTAGCCTCCAAAATCTCTTCACTGACTCGGCTCAGCACGAATCCTGCTAGCACCTTTTCAGTGCAGCTCAGCAGATTGTTGCTTGACAATTGCCGCTTCACTGCTTGCCACACCAACCTTCAAATGAATGTACAATCAAGGCATTCTTAAAAGTTCGGGAGACTGTCTCCCGTTTACAGAGGGAGCAAACTAGTTGGAGCAAGGCATTTTGCAGAACTGGGTCATCATGCTTTAGCAGTTCTCTTGACAAACCAACTTCTACAGCCTTCAAATTTTACAGTCGTAAAGTAGCCCACTGCACCTCCGTTTAGTCCGAGACGACAGCAAGTGACACTTTCACAACTTGTTGTGGCAATCTATTCGCAGCCTTCCAAGCGAAGGTAGCTGGCTACCATGGTATTTACACCAGGACTGCATGCCGTTCTCTGCCTGTGTGTACGAAGTTTGAGAGTCATCGTCTATCAGTACTCTATTAGACTGCACGCGTGGACCAAGAATCATCTAAAGTGAATCAGTAAGCTCTGTATGTTATCGGCGGCCAACAGTTCTTTATCGACCCGCTCTACCTTATCAGCGGATGTCCTTGTTTTCGCTGATTCGTTCGGTGAGATGACGGCGAATATTCCCAGGCGTGGTCCTTTTGTTCTCACGGCTTGAGTACATTGTGGGAATAACAAACAGCTTGTTTGCCTCTATTGTCGTCGATTAATTCGTCTAAGAATTTCTAGCCATAGTTAACGTTTATAGCAATGGCTGATGTGCGCTTTTCCTCGAAGTGTTGCCGCACAGTATTATCAGTGGTAAACACAACAGACTTTCAGACAAAAGGCAAATTCACCTCCTCGTTTTTGAGTTATCCCATCGCCTAACATCCATTTTCCGTTGTTGTTCGGATGACCTCTCAAAAACATGCATGCAAACGTGACAAGATAACTTGGTCCTGATTCTTCTATGATCCGCGCTTCATTCAGCCCCGCGCAACATTAACTTAATGTGCACTCTGCTCATATCGTTTTCCATAGAACCGGCCCGTTGCATAGGCAGCGTGACATACAGTTGGTCCATAAACACCGAGATATGCAGCAGACTAAACTCACGTTCGCCAAAGACGCATATGTAAGGTTTGAGAACTGGCACCTGTAGGTCACCTGTCATGCGGTAACTGCGGTCAGTGACTGCAAAACAGAAACAGGGCTGCCGAGCACATTTTCTACTGAACCTAGCCTCACTTAAGACAGAAATATCAATGTAATGACGGCTCACTCACGTCGTGGTATTTCGTACGTTTGTCGTTGCATCAACACAGCAAAATACGCACATTCCGTGCAATGGCAGGCACCGCATTGCGTCTACCACCATGCCTCTTTGATATGCGAGACTTCGGTCGGAGTCTCGGATTCGGCAAGTTGACATGTGGATCAAAACGACATTAGGTTTTCTTGGAGTGAGTGGCCGATTCGGAATGGGCGAGCATTGAATGAGACGTTGACGACCGTTTTCATTCAGAGACACATGTGGTGGATTTATTGTAAGCTACCCGTACCTTCTGATACTTAGTGGGAATTTTTCAAATGCAAATGACGATATCCCGGCAGTCACGGTGATTCGTTTTAAAATCAGCGTTCACTGGATCAAGATTCATTCCTTACCCCTCTCCTTCCATAAGCGGAGAACAGCAGTGCCCTAACTGTAGATATATTCCTGCTCTATACCCATAGGATTTCGTCCCACTGCCTGCCTGTCAACAGTGTGACATACAAACCTACGAGCGCAACTATATTCCTACCTCACTGCTTCCGTTTGTCTTGACGATGTTTAACCTGTGAGGGCACAAGTCCCAATTGACATGGTGCTCCGTCTTAGAAAACCACGCATGCCTGACCAACAGGTGGACAGATTAAGACTATTTCCCCACTGGCACGTCTGCCTGCGTAGTTGTTTGCAAAAGTATTTTGATGTGGATTGTTCATGAAAGTCGAAACAGCGCAAGTAAGGAGCTTTGTTGGATCACCGTTATGTTGTTGACTTTCGGAACAATCTATTCACTACCACTTAATGGGAAATACATATGCACACACCTCATGTCCTATGCTATGAACTTGTCTGCAATATGCATTCTCATTACTGACGAGTAACGGAGAATTTCAGTTCATTTCGTACGTTGAACTTCACTCAAACTTGACTACAGGTGTTGCCCACCCATGAGGGAATGTGGCCGAGCGTTTACATTTGTTGGTATAATAGAGCTTATTGTGAGGTTATTGATGAAGTGGTGAACATAATGACCTCGAGAAAGCGTGGTTGGACTTTTAATTCTTGCCGTGGAAATGATATGCGAAACCAACAAGCCTTTACAAGGACGAAACTCAAGCCGAGTGATTCTTTTCAAAGCAGATTGAGCGAAAAGTCCATAGAGTTGTGCCAACTGTGATCAGGTGTAGGTGGTGTTCAACCTATACAATTCTTATTACCACACCGCTGTATACCACAGCACTCTAATCCTTCTACTGCCAGAAGTTTGACTTTCGTGTACTGTCAAGCTAGAAGACAGTTCGTGGATCGACAACTTTACATTTAGGGAGCATCTTTTCATGTTGCTTGGTTGTCAGTAAAATGCACCGTTGGAGAACTACAATGACATAATTCACAGAATGTATGCAGGTATGTATTCTTCATAAATTAGTAACTCTCTTATTCACAGTTGCCTCATCTTGATTGGTACTTAATTCTGATTAATACAGGCTAAGCAATCAGTGTGTGAAGTAAACAATTTCAAATAATATCTGTGTAGTACAGCATATATGATAACACAACTAGTACTGGTTAGCGAGGAAGGATATGTGAGTGTGTAAGATATTTCCATTGTTAGTGTGCTGTTAAGATAGAGGCCATGGGTTCACTATGTGATGTGATTTTAAAACCAGCTGAAGAAAAGAATATATGATTACGGTATTTTTTTATTTCGTNAGTGTGTAAGATATTTCCATTGTTAGTGTGCTGTTAAGATAGAGGCCATGGGTTCACTATGTGATGTGATTTTAAAACCAGCTGAAGAAAAGAATATATGATTACGGTATTTTTTTATTTCGTAAGATTGTTGATTAACGAACGAATGAAAGCCGGCAACAATACAAACAGTGAGATAATTCAAAAGCTGACCAGTCGGTTCACTGGTGGATGAATAACATAATGCTAAGCTGACATTGTTTACCATATGTTCTTGTGTGATTGATTGACTTTCCATCCTCTCAAATGCCTTTCTTCCTCAAACAACATTAAGCATAAAGAAATGGAATTGAAATTCGGTTACATGGTCATTAACAGAGACCGCTGGTATGTTTTCAATACCATGAGGGTTTTCTGATTTTCCATTAATTCTTAGCGCTTTTAAAACTCATTTCGGCCGCAAACTTAATGAAAATCCAAAATGGTTTGATACGTGACTTGGAGATAAACAGCACCGCATTAATCTTTATATCCAGCTCGTAACATTCACTTACGATTTAGCACAACTGACAAGTTGGGAAAAACCTCATCAACAATTGAGTTGATAATGGTGGATAAATACAATCGCTGTTCTTTTTGAGATGTCAGCCACCAAATGAACTCTTTGGGTTTGGTCTCTGAATAGCAGGTAATGTTCGAAAACGCCGAGCATCCCATGTTTTTGGAAAAAAGACTCATTCAAATGGGGTTAGTATACAGGACCATGGGCATGCTGCCATTTACCAGATGAGACACTGCGGAAACGCAGGAAATTTCGCTAGACCAAATCAGCGACATATAAGGTCCCACCAGAAAAAATTCATAAGCGAATGTTATAGAGCGCGCACATTATGCTTGATTGGTGCATCATTTGAAGTGAACGACAGCGTGAACAGCAAGTCTGGCTCAGTAGAACGTGGATGGGAGTTCAAATTCTGGTCGTAGCAATGTTTTCTCGCCGACAACCTTTAACAAACCAGAGCTATTCGGTTGTTAAAGCTGCGCCGAACCGAGTCATTTTGAGTTATTACTAGCAGATTTTCAAGTGATGTACCTAATATCTCGATGGTAAGAATTACTTAGCGGATAATAAACCCGCAATAATTTTGGAGCTTTCTGGGACGAGAGCCCGTGTTGCGAAAACAGGCTTAATGTAATACACAGTGTGCATCCACATACGGTACTTTTTTCTTGGGTGCGATTGTTCCTATGTATCAGTAGAGCCTATCGTCACCCAGGTTTCGGCACGTTGAATGAAGATCATTTTTTGTCATTACTTGCAGTAAGATGACTGTGGTGTTGAAGTTAGTGGTCATTCCAAACCGTGAACTTTCCTTGGGAATGTCACTGGTTAAAACTGTGGCTGCAATCCTTGTGAGATAAGTCCACTGCACAGAAAGAACACTTGCATGGTTTCTCGGGCAAAGGTTGAGCTAGAAGACCAAGTTATTCAGCTACGGAATGTGGTTGCATGATCATCAATCTCATGGGAAAGCGCATGGCTTTATGACTAATGACAAACTAAGGATTGAGTTGACTGTAGCCGCGTTAGCTAATCGGATCTAAACGCGTCATTATAGGTAACTGTGTGCATCCCACTAGCACCCCAGTTTACACTATGTTTCCCCAACTGAACACTCAGCAATTCACATGCCAGACTTGACTATATCTCCGTTTATCAAAAGTTTCATATCGCCTGAATCGCAACAGTTTCGTTTTCTGTAGACGAACATAGAGTTAAACTACTTAGACCTTTCGTGGAACGGATTTGCGCTTCGTGGAACCGAGAGTCTCTGCCAGGATTTGTACACAAACCGTTCGCTCATCCAACTCAACTTGAATTCAAATCGAGTTGAACTAAGGGCGATTGTGGCATTAACTGAGATGGTACGAAAAACCGAGGTCTGCGAACGCCACAAGTACGTTTAACTCTAATTTTTCGTTTCTTCAGTATTTTGCCATTGTAATTTCAGCACATTTCCGAGAAGTTAATCTCACTGGAGTTAGGAAGTCGTCGAACTGAAATTAACGTAACAAGACATCGTAATTTACTTTGCATTGCTATTCATGGTTACTAAATTTCGTGTGCGCCGGGCACTGTGACCACAGACAATGGGCGGAGAAGTTTAAAATAACTATGAGCATATTTTCAACAGTTTCTTTGATTTCCCTTACCTGCTTTGTGGGTCACGTGATTTATCGCAGTGTTAGATACAACCAAATGCGGTCAAGAATCTTCCAAAATGTACACTAATAAAAAATCGTTTTGGGAGTGCAGGGCCAAAATTCTGTTTCAGAAGTTTTTGTTGCTATCGTAGTCAGAGGAGGTTCGTGACAGTCAAGTACATCACTAACAACACGCATGATACATCGTCAGTCATGAGTAATGAATGTTGACGTGGATTCGGTAGATTTCACAGGGCTGAGCACTGTTGTCGTCGTCTAGCCTTCTCACGTGGCCCATCACGTCACAAGCCGTCCCAACTGCTCATGCGCGTCCATACGTTCAATGGCCCGAAATCTCTTCCACGCCCGAACGTACGCCGCACATGCGTCGTCACCATCTCTACGCAGCCACTTGGAACGTTCCAACTGGATGTGGTCCGGGGCGTCGATACACAGGCACACATGACGGTGGTGGACCAGGATTGGAACGGGGAACAACACAAATGGATGGGACAATACACAGTCCAGACGAACACCACTGCGATTGGTTTGCACATCAATCCCAACAATAAAGATCATTCATTGTCACTGAGATATCCTTAGTTGTTAGTGGGTATTCAAGCTACCACGGTTAAGAGTTCCAATACAGAACTGAAAGTGGCCGCACAGGCATCTTAGGATGGGCTCGTCCCGAGAAAGCTTCTGATGAAAAACAACAGCAGGTTCCTGCCAAGGACTATAGGGTTTACATTCTCAGTACGCCTCATTCATTGTAGACAGGAACCCTTTGCTTTGTTTTAGGTTAAAAACCGCTCACTTGCGAAAGCATGCTACTTGTTACCGGCTTCACACTCGATGAAAATTCACAAGGATGACTATAAGTGAAACATGCAGACATGTTTGTCGCTGAGGTGAACGGATTGAGCGCGGCAACAGGTGAAAACATAATTCGAAGGTCGATACACGAATGTTCAACACGAATGATAACCTACAAATTAGTAGGACACAACGTTTAGTAGTTTGCCAGTGACACGGACGCAGTCAGACTCTGACTGGATTTCTGGGTCACTAGTTGAATCGACCGAAATTGGACTTACAGTGTTAGTTGAATAAACCTGAGCAATCCCTTCTAACTCTACAAAGCCATGGACGCCCTCTTGAGGGTTGACCAATGTTTTTGGTATAACTGACTATTTCTACGTGTGTACTCAGCAAACACTCTAATTGCAGTTGCGTATGGACAACAGAATAGAGTGAAACTGACGAGTGGGTTGGGTGGATATGTTCGATCTGAAACAACAGTTGATCTAGCGAGTTTGTTTTAGTTGCTTTTAACTGCCACCACTTTTTTCTGTGTATTCTTCAGCAATAACAATAAGCTACATTCTGTCAATAAGAATTTTCCGGAAGTGGAGATGCCGTAAGCAACAATCTTAGACGAGCACACTTGGCAC
>QNGE01003704.1:41142-77670 GCA_008508345.1 Paragonimus westermani | reverse complement strand
TGCCTACTATTTTCTCACTAAGTTCACTGTTTGAAACTGTGGAAAAATGATCCTCTCAAGGTCATACAATATCGTGTTTATTGAAACTTATTACCCGTTAACGCAATAATGGGTGTCGATGTTTATTGTACTAGTTCAAATATAAAAATATTCGTTAACAATCTTTCGAGGAAAAAACAACTGACCTTTGGTGATCTATCGAAAACTCAGCTTTCCAGATGCTTATCAACAGTGGACTTGACTGCCCTCGGTAAAGATTTCGATCTTGATTTATTTCCTGATATAGGGATTGGCTCAACCCTAGGTGCCGGTGTATATGTAGTAGTTGGAGAGGTCGCCAGAAACTCCGCTGGTCCGGGTGTTATCCTATCATTTCTCATCGCTGCTTTATCTTCAATATTGTCAGGTGAGATTGATGGTACCAGCATGAAATTATAAGTTAGTTTGTCACAAGAAGGTACGGGAAGACGTAAATTTAACTCACATATTCTACATCAGGATGTGCCAGACGTTGAATATGATTACCCAGGACCATGTGTGTTGCTAGCGACAAGAAAATTTCATTACAAATTCGCATGTTTCAATCTTTTTGATGGTCCTTCAGAGGTGCCCTAGTAACATGAGATCCAAGCGAAATAATAATCTTTTGAGAAGGCATTTCATGGTTTCGAGAAATTAAAGAATCATAAAAGTGAAATTTTTGTGGATGTAACGAAACATAGCGCAAAGTCTACCGATGTGAATAAATGGCCAAATCGCTGTTGAACATGCACAATTATTTTGTGCTCACAGCTGCATAGTTAATCTATCACACTCCAGTAATTTTACTGCATCGATATACCCCGACCATAAGATTGAAGTCAACATCGTGTGTTAGTAGTGATATGTGGCCTACGAAATGTTAAAGTTGTAGTGGTAGATCCTGAATTCGTACGCCCAGAGTTCCCCCAACCTTATGCTAACGTGAATAAAAAGTCGCAGGGAGAAAACGATGAATCTGCAAACAAACTTTATTTATTGATTTACTCATTGTTCACAACAGACTTCAACGTAACAATTAAGGGGTGCTAGGGAGCTGGACGTGAGAGCACCTTAAGCACAACCACACAGCAGCCGCCAGAGTGGAAGAGTGCGTCGACGGAAAATTCCAGTCGACCTTTAGAATTCAAACAAGCGTTAGACTGGTTAAGCGGCGTTCCTAACGGTAATAGCTCAACATTTTTATCTCAGTGAATGTAACCTACAGCAGTAGAGATGATGTGGATTCATTATACAGCTACGAGCATAACTGCGATACCTATGCCGGCCCACTAACTTTGATGCTAGTGATTTGTAGTAAGTTCACATATACAAGGTAATGTGAACAGGTGTGGTGATACTAGCAAGGCAAATCTCACATCGCGCGGAGTTGAAAATTTTGGGGACGTCGAAGGTGATTTCACTACGAAGTCTTTCACTGCAGTGTAGGATTAAAGGTAATTATATTCAATATGTAGTTCAAAAAACATGCACCCCTTATAAAGAAACACCAATCTAGCTAAACATTTACATACAGACGTTATGCATATACACATTACACCCATGAGTGAAGGTTTTACATGTCCGCGTACGTGCGTCTTTGACATTTTAATCTGATTAACAGATTCTAGTGATTCATTTGAGATGTTGCAACTTACTATTAACCTACTCTGCTTTGCTAAACAGTCAACCCTCATATCCGTAAAGTTCATAGAAGATGAATGCTTCCTGACCCAAAAAACGACCACCTACTTTAATATTCAAGCAGGTAATGTTTCAGGGACATCGGCGCTGGTCTTTAGATTTCTGTGGGCGAGTTTTTTGCGCATTTTTGCTGTCAGTTTGATGTAGGTATACTCGAGTTAAATTTACCATCATTTCTGCAAGTCTCTACAAGTAGTTAATATTTATTTAAGCGTGGTATCTACTTTAAATTATTTAATGCTTAACACCGTCTTTTGTTCTCGAGACTATTATCTGCTAAACTTATCAGAACCTTAATTCCATAAATGCAACTTTTTTTCATACGGTTGCCTCCCGATGAGTTGTATGTTTATTGTTATTCTGTATCTTCTTAGGTTCAACGTGTGAGTCTTATTGTTGCCGTGAACTGAAGTCACTACACCTCGTCTTTCCTCACGTTCTAGAAGCATACAGACTGGCGTTATTTCGACTGTGAGACTACCAGTGCTTCTATTTTGAATAAATAAAACTTCGAAAGACGGACAAACATTGGGACTGTGAATAAGATTATTCGTCCTACATCCATTATAATCTGAACTGGTTTCACTCTTGACTCAAAAATGAGTATCTCAAGTGTAATTAGTGGACAATACGATTTGCAATGTCAGATACTTATTCCACCTTGATTTGTTTTTCGCATATTAAGCTGCTACTTATTCCAAGCTGAACCCGACTCGCCGCCACTCTAACAGAAAATGATGGTTTTGGTATATATCACTAAATACATACTCGGTCCTTCCCACTGCTGGCCAGAGCGCAGGAAGTAAAACTGCCTCCTGGTCCTGTTTTTACACTACTGAGTCTTCAGTCGTTAATAAAACATAAAAGCTTCGTAATCTCTTTTCCCAGCTCAACCCACTCACATTTGGTACCAAAAAGACCTGGTGTAAGGAAACAGTGTAGCACGGCAAATTATCCATCTCCAATTTGACGGTGTTTTTATTGAAAGGAGATTGGATACTAGATTAGATGTAGTTATTTGTTTTGGATCACACCGAAGGAACACAAGCAATCGTGACAAATGCCGCTAGATCTTCCAAACTTAGTCTGGTAGGTAGCTGACGTCACTGTTAACTTTCCTTGTTTGATTGTTGTGACTTTCGGGTGTCTGTCTGCAAGCGGGGATGATGACGAGGTCTTGCAAGAAGCCTTGCTTTGAGCACTATCCATAGATTATACTCTTACCTTAGCAGTGGAAGATGTTGTTCAACTAGGTCTGGGCTTCGCAAACCATTTGGTCAGTATTGTAACGTTTTTCTCCACCGGGGAGTTTTTAGACAGTGATGGAAACCTAACTTTCAGCAAGTCTTGGACCATGCGCGGTGATCTGTTAGTCCAGTTTGCCTTGCCTTGATTACACTATGAATACTAATACGGATATAACGCTAATCAACAAGTGATAGAATTTAACTTCCTACACGGACCTAGACAGTATGTTTCACCGAAATACCGAACTAAGGTAGATTTTGTTAGGTTACTTACACATCTTAACAAGGTTGGCTGACTAAATTTCTTAAACACACTCAGCTCAGATGATCACGGGCAGCTCGACGTTGAGAAAACCTCTGACCTCCTTAACAATCATATAAAACAAATACCTTTCACGTGGTAAAAGTCGGAGATACCTAACGAGCAGAACCAAACAAATGACTAAATTGAAACGTCAAGCCTAAAACATTTATGACCATAACAACATGAGTTTGCGTTTGATCACTGTGTCATTTGACGCAATCGTACCACTGATGCTATCAGAAATGATCGACCTTGCTATACACTCGCTTTTCCCCAAACGCCTTGAACCCTGAGCTTTTCTACTGCGAAGTCGCAGCACACACAAGATAAACAGTGCCAGCACTTCGCAACGACAAAGCCCTGGTGTACTTGTCAGTACATCTGAAGGGGCGACCAACGCTTCGGGTAAACAGTACGCAATTGTGCATATCCGCAAATCCAGACAAACTTTTGGACGCATACCACTGATAAGTATCTTGAAACATTTCGTGAGTTAAATTAAACCCAGTTATGTAAATTTATGGTTTTAGTTAAATTTAAACCAGCAAAAAGAATAACACACGCAATAGCAGCAAGTGTTCCACCAGCTGAAATAAGAAGAGAGGCTGAAACTATAAAACTGCTGAAGGGTGACCTTGCTAAATTGGAGTGTGAATTGCTTGAGAAAATCTGCCTGGAAAGTTGAATCGCCGGATTGTTTGATGGATTCCATATGATGCAGTAAAATGAGTGAGTGACGAAGTCTAAACGTGAAAATTTCAGAGCTCCCAGCATGGTTTCCTGACTCAAATAGCAGTACGCTTGCCGCATTTGTACACGCCATTCCTGTTACTGGTTTAAATCTAGTTAAAACGTTGAATTTTTTACTTGGGTCTCATCGAATTCAGTAGACTCGCCAAATGACTCATTGCTAGGTTGAAGAAAAAACTGTTCGAAAACTTCTGCTAGAGAAATCAATCCCGTAGGTCAATAAATGATTAGTCCCAACTTTTAGTGTCATAGTCGAATTACAGAACCTACCAATTCACAGATAATCCAGTCGAGATGACGAACCCTTTTGTCTTGGAAGGTGGCGCCACGAAATTTGCAGAACTGCCTACAGCATTTTTTAAACTTTTCTTGTCAGCTTGCCCTCTACTAAAATCTCGGAGACATTTCACAGTCACAGATATCTCCAAAGGTAGAAACAGAGAAGATACAGCAGACTACTAATGAATAACGCTGACCCCCATGGTCTTCAAAGCAATAAATCGATAGCTTACTCTGAGAAAAGGCGGAGGATCTGGAACGTATCACCAAGCAGCATCATGACTAACTCGCTAGTTGCATATGGGGTTTAATCAAAGGCTATCAACGCTGAAAAACCCACAGGTGTGGTTCATTGTGATATTACCAAGATCTCTGGCAAGGCTTCAAAACCTCAACAGTTACGGTTCTGATCAGCGATTAGTCATGTGGCTTGAAAATTATCTAATCAAACCCAGTTTCAAACTTTAAGTGAGTGAACAACATCTAAAAATGTTCCTTACCAACAGCCGCATTTCGAAAGCATCAAACTTGAGACTCCTGCTTGAACTACTCAGTATAATCAAATCACCCCTGTGACCCTACACCGGTAACACGAAACTCTCACAAGTTCTGGATTACCCGGAAAATGCGAGAGCCCCACAGAACGAGTTAACCTGGCAACACAAAGCTACCTGTGTCAGTGGGTGAACAAGAGCTGGGGATCATAGTGACGCACAGCTCGAGTCGGTCTACAAATCGTGCTACTACGATCAAATGGCACAAGTAGGCCTGAACCTTTTAGGAATAAGTTGTGGAGCCCTCCACCTCGAAGTGTTTTCCACCATGGTCACCTACACAATACGCCCATACCTGGAAGCGAGCACACAAATCCGTCTTTCCTATTCTGGAAAGACCTAGCACTTACCGGAAATGCTTGGAGGCAGGTCACTAGAAGAAGAACATGGCTCAGAAGAATCTTCTGTCCGGAAAGAGTGGTAGAATTAGATTAGTCACCAAGAAATTACAGTTACTTCAGGGAGACCTAATTCCTATGTACAAAATACTTCACATCACGCATCATTCATTGGGAAATCTTCTCCCAATAAATAAGAATGAGCGTCAGAGGAGTCACACGCTGAACCTTGGCAGTGGAACAGGCAGCCTACTCTGTAGACGGAACTGCTTCACATATTCGAATGAAATATCCGACTCCGCGGTCACGGCTTAATCGGTTGACAGTTTCGAACTGTCACTCGATTGGCACATGCGTCAGAGACAACTGTTCCCGAACTGTTTCTAAACAGCTCCACTAGCTGAGTTTCACAGGTCAACAGCTGATCATGTCTGACTGAATATTGTCTCATTGTGCTTCAGTGTTTGTTGCTGAAATGAACGCAGCCGACAGCTGCATTAAATTTGCCTTTTATTTAAGTCCACTCCTTTTTCTTTTGCACTCATAAACCGTCCAACAAATTCTTTATCGACCAACAGGAAGACGAGAAGGTATAAATAACTACCTTTCTCCCTTATGTAGTAGCTTGTGAACCGAAGGACATGTGAGATAATATTCAGTTTGATGGCTGCAGCAGACATCGTTTCTTTGTTTTGTAAGTGAGATTACCAATAGTTTTTGGGTGTGGCATAACAGATCACAGTGCAAAAACACTGATGTCACTTCTTTTAATCAAACTTTACCGTTCCATTTGCAATTAATCGTCCGTGTAAAGCATGCATTTTCAGGACTTTGCTATGCGGAATTTGGCGCTCGAGTTCCAAAAACAGGATCTGCATATATATACAGTTACGTTGCTGTAGGTGAGCTAATGGCTTTCACTACTGGATGGAACCTCATTCTGCAGTACGTGATCGGTGAGTTCCCAAACTAATTTTGCCGTGAAATGTCTGGTTGGATTTTTAGTTCTCTACTTGTGATATAACTTGTATTCTTTCAAATTCCAGTCCTACCACGAATGTCAACCTTTGGTTTTTTTGATATAATTTCATATTGTTAGGGAATTAACCTTGTAGTAAGTCCAAGTCCCTGCGTTACTGTGCACTCTGTTCTGCTTTTTTTCGACAAAATGTCTTGCTCCAATTCACGTAAAATAATTCTTGTCAACACTGGGTAACCTGGTGGTTAGCACACAAACGTTTTGTAGTTATTGATTTGTTAGATTGAAAAAGTTGTATTTCTATTTTTTTGCAAATTTCTAAGTAATTTTTCACTGCAAACGACTGTCTTTTGTTATGCCTTCGTTTAAAACTGTAGGTTTTTTTCATTCGGTTAAAAGTTCCCGTAAGAAGAGATCTGTGGGGTATTTAGTTATGTTTACTTCTATCAGCCATCTGTATAAAAATCAAACATGTGTTAACGTGCACAAACAGCGCAACACTTGAATTCATAGGTCATGCGGTTTGTGTAAAAAGATGACGGTGCACATACCATCAGTCCCACAGGATTGTCGCCATTTTCGTTAAAATTCATTAGGTTTTGACAGGCAACCTCTTTGTAAGTGCTACTGCTCTAACATACTGACAGTACAGCAGGAAGGAGAACAAATTGTTAAGGATGACAAGTTTATCTTTCCCCCACATATGATTCGTGAATAAGTGCTTGATATTTATGTCAAGAACACAGTTTGCATTACTGCCTCTACCATCCCGCTCTTGATGTTTTCAACTACCTAATTCTTTGGGCCGCTATTAGTTGTTACACGCAATATTCTTGATGATAGAATGGGCTAAACGTTCCAGGACACCATACTATCGTTGTCTATCTTCTCAGATATAGGTTGTGTTTTGTTGCAAGCTTGCCAAACTAATCAAAACACAAAAATGTTCTGCCACTAGTTCAAATATGAATAGCAACCGTGCAGACTGGCAGAGTTGGGTGTAGTAAATGGATTTTAACCCTCACATTTCTTTGATTTCCAGACAAAAATCCATCAGTTTGAATGTCAGTATTCCTTTCCATATAGATTACACTGTTTTTCTATTGACAAAGATAACTGACTTTTGGTCATTTGGCTCACTCGGAAAATAGAATTCGAAAAAAGGCTAATAGCGAACAGAAATTAAGCTTTATTTTCTTTGGTGATAAAGCCACACTTAACTCATATTTCAAAATTAACTGGGCTTGCACCAGTTTAAATGAGCTGTTTGGATAGGTGTAGCTAAGAGTTTCATAAACCGAAATGACTATGTCAGAAAGCCATCTATGAAGTTCATAGTAATATACTATTCACGTCTGTTACTGTTAAGAGCATGAGAATCAGATTATTTGGTATTCTATGTTCACGTTCTCCTTGCCTCAAAGCTAATCAAACGGGGGGAAAGTACGCACGTCTCACTCTTATTCATGACATTTTTCAAGTTTGTTTTACCCGAGTAATGATGAAGGCTTGCCTGAGAGATCTATCAGTATACTTCAGTCAATTTTTCATGCAGCCCTTGAATATAAAAGCCTTTTTTAGTGTGCGTATAAATATTTCTTGTTTACTGCGAAAGATCGTTAGAAGCAGGTGCCTTATTTGAAATTAAATCCTCCCTTTTCGTCTACTATCAGGAACAGCGAGTGTTGCTCGCGCATGGAGTTCTAATTTTGACGGACTTGTAAATAATAAACTGTCGGATTGTTTTTCTGAACACTTTCGAATGAATTCCACCATTCTGTCAAACCATGTTGATCCGTTTGCATTTGGAATCACTGTGCTGGTAACCGGTGAGTTGTAAAATAGTTTGATATTCTTTTAAAATGGCGTAAGTATACTCGCTTCTATTGTAATCCACCCACAACAAGTCTATTTTGATAATGGTTCCACTACTTGTTCAATATATGCTATTTATCAAACGGTAGTTCTTTTACTTAGGTGAAAATTATTTTAATAAAAGCAACTCTATTAAAGCCGATATTAAAACAAGGAATTTAGAGTAATGTGTACAAAAATGATGAGAGTAAAATGTGAAATTTTTTTTCTGTCTAAACCTTACACTTGAACTGCCTTCTGTTCACTACCAACTTTTGTGCTGAACATAACAATCGGACTGACATCTACTCATTCTTTCCAATACAAAGGTGGGAGAAAAAGCATACTTTAATCCATAAAAGTTGTTTTGCAAACGTCTTATCACAAAAAGATTGGTCAAACCAGGCCATTCTGCTCAGGATGACAAAATTGGGTCCACAGTTGGATCCTCCAAGATTGTGGTCAAGCTGTCACCCATACTACGGTGAAAAAACGTAATGAAACTTTGGGTATGAACCAATTTTCGCACAATTTTTCCAATCAGTTCAGCTTTTACCGTGCAAACATTTTGTTAAGTTACACCTGTTACACAGTGCCTTATTTGCATTAGTTTGTGAACAATATGAAGTTAAGCTGAAGTGGATTTCTTTTATCCGTTTTTTGGTGGGGGCTATAGCCCTAAAGTTGCCATAACTCAACACCCACATAATAATCGATCAAAGTGTCAGAGTCTTAGTTAGTAGTACTTGTGACACGAACAGATCAACGCATTGTTTTCATTTGTATTTATGACATGGTTAATTTCTCATTTGTACTGGCTAGCTATTTTGTTCCTTTCGCATTATTAACGTTGTTTCACTTAGATTTTATGCATCTGGCTTGATACTCAGTGGACAACAACAAGGCTGTTCACTACACCGTGCTTTTCTGCTACCACAGAAGTGAGATGAGTTCAGTGAAAAATTAATCTAAATAGGAGTTTTGAAAGTTTATCTCTGAATATATGATGTAATTTGCGTAACCTTTACCGGGAGTGCGTAAGTCATCTGACCGTAAAGTACTCACTCCGCGTCTGCATTACCAGAGTTAATTTTGGCATCATCTGCTCATGAATTGGCACAGACTTAAAAGCAAATGTGACTGATTGTGCATCCTTCTGAGGCGAACCCAAAGTAGTTTTCAAACAAGCAATGCTTAAATTAACTTGAAGCTTTATAGTGTCTAAATGATTTAAAAACAGTGTAACCTGTGGTAACCATTCCCCGACAATGCAGAATATTTATTTATTACACACAGCCGGATAATTTAAAATCAGACAAAATGTACAACAAAATTGCGCAGCTGTTTTCTTTTGAACAGCCAGATACTCATCAGTTCAAACTGACAATGAAATCTTGTTTATGCAAGCGATTTCCTGTGCGATGTGATATTGTTTATGAGGATGTGAGTCTGAGGTTTGTATATCAGAATGAAATAATCAACACCGTCGGTGTTTTTGAAGTGATCAGACATCGTACGCAATTCCACTATCACAGATTGATTTGAATATCTTTTGACGTGTTGTTCAGACTAAATCTTCAAACATTAAACCCTCTGGACAGTCGCATACTGCTGACATATTACTCACATTCTTCACCGCTCGTTTGTCGTGGTTAAACTACCGAGTATTCATTTCATCCCCCATTTTATTCTGTCTTCAGTCTAAAGAGAGACATGTTACGTTTCAGATCCAACTATACTTTATATTTACAAAATGATCTGTTTTTGATCACTCGCCTTCGAATTTTCTCCTTTCTGTTATTTCTCTTGACTGTTATTGGCTTCCACGTTAAAGATGGCAGGTTTTATTGGTTAACCGTTTGTAGCACATTTTTGATGAATTGGCTCCCAGATTATGGCGACCACTCAATCACTCATGCTATCGATGTGTGCTGTCTGTTAAAAACGGGATGGATGAAACAGCAAATTTGTAGCCCACCTTCTACGTGATACCCAAACTCAACTTGTGGACTGGCCGCGGATTTATCTTTGTCGAAAGTTTAAAATATGTGTGTCAGACACAGTGGACACTGTAAAACGTGGAAGACAGCAAAAAACTCCCCTGTCATCCTGAAGAAAACCCGCTGTATATTCCACTTTGTCTCAGTTGTTCAAACAAAACAGCTCCTACCTAGAAATGAATTACTAAAACAACGAAAGTGAGTAAGTGACTCGGTTGATGCCATCTGTGTTGATATTAAGGCCTCTCTTCTGGCTTTTATGATCCCGGTAAATAGGCATGTTGGCCCTATACCCTATGTTATTGGTCCACACAATGCCTTAACTTCCGCTGACTAAGGCCGATCAGGTAAGCCTCCGCACTCAGACATCAATGAGCCCATGGCGATATGAACATCCTAGCCAGTGGTCCACAAAAAATAACGTACTGTTCAGTTTCAGCAGTACGAATTCATACACATTCGCCACCAAATTTACACCGAATCCTATCACAACACCACAAGATTAGTCAAGTTGGTGAGTGAATAAGAAGTATGGACAGGTCAATGTGAGTCCGTCCACAAAATGTGCAGTTACAATTGAAAACCGTAAACAAAACTGAACCTCAGAAAACTTTGCGGAGCTCTTTAACCCGAAGTTTCTCCTTTTGTATTCAACTCCACCATTCGCTCGTATCTGGAAACGAACATGCATATCTGTCATCATTATCTTAAAAGCGAACTTTCACCCAGTGTAAGTTTTTAGAGGCGGGTTACCAGAAAAAGTAGAAGTTTTATAAGTATCTATGTAGAAGAATTGATGGGAATAAGCCAATTCTCAATGGATTATAGATACTTCAAAGGGGACCTAGTTACTGCTCACAAAATCTCGCAAACCACAGGCTGATCTCCATCCAATAGACGAGGACACACGCCCAAGGGGTCACTAGCTAAAACTGTCCTATGAGGTAAACAGGTTACAGTGTAGAAAAAACTGCTGTGCCGTTGAGTTTTTCTTATAATGGAATAAACTACCCAAATTCATAAGTTGTGCTAAATCACTTTAGAGTACTAAAACTTGGTTCAGCGTGCCGATGTACGAGAAATAACATACCTTACACGTTTTCACACCACCCTCCCACACTACTCTTAAAGTTACCAAACATTTTTATCTCACGGGATATTGTTTCAGTTGAACTCAGTGTTTGTCACCGATATGACTGTACACCAACAGATTTATTCAATTCTCTCCTCATTCACTTCCACTCGCCTTCCGTCTATACTCAAAGACCATTTTACCTGACTGACAAAAAGACAGAAACACACATCCAATGATCTTTTTTCTCATGTAATAATCAATCCACCTCTGAACTGGCACGCATCGTTTCGTTAGAATCAACGTTCAGCGAAATTCAAATCTGACTAAACCAGACCACACTTAAAGCGTAACAGTAACCGTAGTCTGAACTCCGATTATCTTCAATTGCTCACCGCACGGTGAATATGCCCAAGAAATTGGAAAGGTTTCTTAATTTTACACCCAAGGGTACCGTACCTCGAAAAGACGTTCGTTACCCGGACACTGATTTTAACAAATGGTAATACTTTATTCTAAAAGATTCTCATAGAATAGAACACTTGAATGTCAATTCACGTGTAAAATTGCTGTATAAGTTCTCATGTAAGTTTGTAAGGAACAAACGGTGCGTTGATCACTCATTTTGTTTGAGTCCAAAATTCACACGGAAATATTTAAAAGTGTACATTTTTCAAAATGAAACACATATTGAGGATTAAAACTTTCAGAGCCGATTTTTAACCAACAATTCGATTAAAACATCTTATACGAAATAAATTAAGCAGATAATGAGATGAGTCAGCTAAAGTTACTCGGGTTTCCAAAAAGTGTTAGTCTTTTTCTTATAAGATGAACATTTTAGGAGCTACCTTGCATACCCAAACTACACGTTCTACAAAATCAGCTACCCATAAATATTTCTGGCCGTGATTGTATACGGTAGTAAACTGGTTGTATTTGCATGTGTTTTATCTTGTCTATACTTCTCAAATACCGGTTGTCTATGTGAGCACAAACACGCAATTCTGCTAGAAGTTCAGTTTAATGTTATGATTATAAAATTTTCACGCCTGTTTAACATTTCCTGCAAAGATGGAAATTATTTTTCTGTTTTTCCTTCCTCTTCTTGTCTTCAGGTGTTCTTACACTGGGGGCACAAGAATCTTCGCTCATTAACAACTTATTTACGTTGATTAATCTCGGTGTCATCTCCTACGTGGCCATAACGGGTTTTTTTCGAGTAAATTTTGCAAATTGGCAAGTGGATCCTGCAAGTGTACGTTAACACTTTCAATGAAAACACTGTAAAAGTGTGTGTTTTTGTGGAAAAAAACTCGATAATTAGCTTAGATGAAATTTCTTCAGATGATCTCCGCATTTGGGATTTTGATATTTACATTGACTAACAGTGAATAATACTCAGTAACGTTGTTTGAAAACCTTTTCATGTCTTTGTGTTCAAAAGTTTGGACACCACACTTGTTGAGAATTACTCAGTTCAGTTGTCAAATATATTTATATTACTCGTTTTCTTATTGAAAACACAATCACACAAAGAACCGCAACAGCAAGTTTTCTTTACGCTTTTAATGATTGAAACTCGTATAGCCGTTGTTAGAAAGGACGTGTTGTAATTGCAAGATTGTGAGAAAAAGTTGCATGCTTTGATCACTTAACAGAAAGTATGAATCATCAACAACAATCTTAAAGCTATCTAAATAATACATGTCCAGACTGGCTTATTTTGTTGACTTTGACAAAGTGAAGTTGTTTTACTCACTGTGCCTCACTCACACCGAACGAGCCTCACAGTAGTAACAATCTGGATTTCCCACGGAAGAAAACCTAGCCAGGGGGGAAACACTTTTTTAGACAGTCTTTTGGTAGAGGACTACGATGTCAGTAAAGTATTAAACGAATAATACTCAGAGATAGATGCACAAGTTTTTGTAGTGGCAACTTTCGAAACTAAGCTATATACAGAAAATTTACCCATACAACCGAAATAACCTTGGTTTTATTACAGTTAATGAAACCCAGATCGGACCAGCCACTTTCCATGATGTGAGACAGCGATAATTTTGTTGAAAACCTTTGCTTGGTTCTAAGAACTGCTTATTCAAAACGCCCGGTGAATGAAGTGAGACTCAGTCGATATCGTCAACCATCTCTTCCAGTTCTCCATATACTTCATCGGCTAAGTCCTTAGAAATATGTGCAGAAAAATGTAGCTAGCTAAGCCCTCACAGCTCTTACAGCAACCACCTGTAGTTTATGTAATCAGCTACGAACGTTCGCCACAAGCTAATCATAATCCAAGTCCCCGGAGTCTAATCGAAAATCTTGACAGTTCAAGCTGAGTGACATAGTAAGTCAGAACTTTCACATCAAGAGAGACTTCCCGTTCGTCCTTCTTTCGAATGAAGCAGGCAATTCAAGTTCTTTGTTCGTTATGGCCCATTTAACGAAGCAGATTCTTGTCACAAACGTGAGTCCTGCCTGTACACGGTTTTGACTAAAGTCCCAGATTTGTCAAGTTGCTCATGCCTATTCTAAGGCAATTGACACAGTGGTCAGATTTCAACCCAAAAAATATCACAGATTGGCTCAAATAAACATAAATTTAAATCTAGTGCATTTTTTCGAAGTAAACCACTGGAAACTTGATATAACTGTAAAATGTGCAATCTACCACATGTGGTACTCTATCTATGGATTTATCTGAATGAGCAGTGCAAGTCCCACGTGAGACTGTTCTACTCATTCATCCGAGAATTTATGGTTTGCCCCTCAGCCACATCGAATAGTCTGTTTCTGAAATTCATGCTTCACAAACTCTTTAGCTGGTTAATGGCCTTATGCTCACTGTGCACTGTGCAGTACACAGACCCTAATTGAGTACGTCTTCTGATCCCCTCGGCTAAATGTTATATGAATTGTGCTCAAGAAAGCAGTGTCCAACATACGCACCGACATCAGTGCACTGGCACATTTCGATGACAAGGCCAAAATCAGTTAGTGTTAACAAGTCACCAACGAATTATGGTAACATTTCATCTTTGATCGTTCAGTCTATACCTCCTTACTATGACAACGGTAGATCACAGTGGTTTTATCGAGAGGTCAGTGTATTTCAAATGACTAAAAATTGCGTGTTAATGAAACTCTGAAATGGACTGTGATCGTCTAGAAGACAAAGCCTGGACCTGATAAACCAGTCGTTTTATAAATGCTACTGATAAATTTGATTGAATTTTGAAGCGGAATCTGTAAGTCACCAAAGGGTGCCTTCGTCAAGTAATTTGAAAAACGACAAAACTGTCAACCTTATTGAAAGTGATCCCCAGGACAAACCCCGCAGTTGTTTTTTGGAATCAGTGTAACAGGAAGTTAACTTCATCGAAAGCTAATGTTTCACTGTTCTGCATATAAATCTCTACCTAACTGGACTGCTTCTGCCGTGCCCACCTCATCTAAAAAATTCTAGTTTTCCAATGAGTTTTCGAAAATTAGGCCGCTGGATGCCACTCATATTTTCTTGTATCATTTGTACTCAGACTGTCGTTCATTATGACAAGGTGGGTTGATTAATTAATTTTTGCCGACTGCTATTCAGAATCAACCAAACGGAACGGCAAAATGCAACGTGAATGTTTGAATGGTAACAAAAACATAACTTGTTACTAATCTGGTGTAACGGGACCATCGGAGAGCTATGAACTAGAAGCACAAACCCACTCACATTTGGTCACACCTTCAGATTACCATTTGATCTTGTCTACTTGAAAGCGAGGCTCCAGGGATGAAATTAACTGTTAATAAGGCTTGCTGGTAACATATTTTGTGGGTCTTGGAATCTGTGATCACAACCTAGTGCATGCGAGGCGAACCTGTGAGTACTACTCCAATGATCAATGGTGGTCTTACCTAGATAACCGCAAATATAATGAACAGATGCTAAGTTCTCATTAGTTCATATTCTTTAGGTTCCGCTTCAATTATCTAGTACAAATGAAGTTGACACCGTTAAGTCTAAACTCATTCATGACAAACAGCCAAAAATTTAAAACATCGCGGACATCACAGAAGAGTAGCACAAACTTTCGACCAAACTTATTTTGAAATAAAGTTTAAAACCAACAAAAATCTTAACACATTCAAAGTTTATGACTACTTTTGATAGAGTTACGCAATCTGGTTCACTTATGTCTTAATTAAACTTTGACCAGGAGCGAATGGCATTACGAGGCATAAGTGGTTTCTACACTACACTACGGGAAAAATTTTCTACGTCACCTGGATAAAATTTTTATTCAGTACTCATGCACTTGTACTCACACGTTTGACATTTAAGAGGATTAGTTAAGTACATTATGTATAGCATGTTACCGAGAGCAGTTACATGAAGTTAATACAAAACGTTTTGTAGTATAGGGCGTCCGACTATCACGGAGTTTAAAAGTTGCTAAAAATTAAGATAATTTATACTTTACTATGGAACTGAGTCGGTGACCATAGTTTTATACACACGTAAGTTTGCACTTTGATTTACAAAATAAGGAACGCCTATTTTAGGAAATTTAGTAAACATGCGCAGAGGAGGAATTGGTTTTTCCCGAAAAATATGGCGGTTAGCGGAAAAAGCAAATTGATGTGGCACTGGATGAACAGCGTTACCGTTAACAGTTTTTAGGCTTTTTGTCTAAGTACACAGAAGCAGTTTGCGCAAACTATCTTTCTTCGACAACCGTTCCAGAACAGCCCTACTCACTTTACACCAGCGGGCAGGCAAATCTCAGTGGGAGTATGTCACTCTTACGGAACAATCAACAGTAGAACCTTTTCTCAATTGACTGTACTCTGTCCCAGTGCTCATAAACTTCATTGACCTGTATATTTTGATTCGCACGTATGATTCGCTCAAGACTTATGTAACCATGAGAATCTGACGAGACTAATCAATGACACCCGTTTGTAAAAATTGATTTCTACTAAAGTCATTTGCGGGTATTCAACATTTCCATTATTTTAAAAACAGAGATGAATGTGACTAAACTATTTCATTTGTGATTTACTTGCTGCCTCCCCATCAGTATGGACAGAGAGGACTCACAAGAGTTCATCAGGTTTATCGTTAATTGCAAGGACTTCGCATGATAGTTAAACAACCATCAGATTGCATACCGGCATAGCCAAACAGTCTCTAATTATGGACAGGTCTCGTGGCATTCCTCGGCTATTCTATTTGATTCACAACCACAAACACGAGTGCTAATAATTATCTATCGATATCAAGACCGGATCCGGAACACTGGTCAGTGCTTTATATGACAACTTAGCTGGCCGCTGCGCGATCCATCTCACATTAGGCATAACTGAGTTATCACATCTATTGCTCCATCGCACTCTATTATCAGTGACTCTCAAATTTTCCCATCGCTATGAAGACAGTCATTGCAATGCTAACTTCAATTGGAAATCAGTAGTACAGCGTTTGACACGGTTGTCTGGTGGAGCCGTGACCGGAGTTCGAATCCCGACTGTAACAGGGGTAATTGAAACATTAGAAGACATAACGCGTCGTGCTAACACTTCGCCTACGCTCTTCGTAGAACATTACAATATGTGCGACATGTGGATGGCAACAACAATAGAAACAGTCAACGATTGAATTTACATTCAACATGGACTGTCATCAGTTCCACGGCAAAGTGCGTGAGTGAACAGTTTATGAACATACGAGACCGCACGGCAAGCACTAATTAACAATGCCTCGATAAAAGCAAGCAAATTCGGATTCTAATTACGCAGCGATATTTGAAACAAGTTGCAGCGGTCAACAACTTAACGTATTCTCATGATATGCGTTTCTATAGTTGAAGTCGGATTTCGTCCCAGCCGCTCTGTTGTCACAACCTGTTGCACCGTCGCATGCACCAAACATTCAGGCATATGTTCAACCATTCTTTGTCTCAGGCACCGAGTTGTTCTGCCGATATAGACGTCACCGCAACTGCAAGTTAACTGACAGGTTACATGTGAGACAGAACATTTCGGTAGGTCCCGACTGTAAATAAGATCAGCGACACTCCTAGTTGTGAGCAGCAACCGCATTTCAGCCGCATGGTATGTGCGAGTTAGATCAAACTAATTTTTGACTTACGCCAGTTGTGATATAGTGACCTTTGTAAGGTATTTTTAAGGAAATCTGCTTCTTAGCAACCGTACGCGCGATAATCTTGATCGGTCTTTTCTGGCTGTGAATATCGACCCACTTTTCAGGATATCCATTTTCGAGCAACACCTTTATTCTCTCTTCCTCTCCCTGCGAGCACTGATTGCTGGAGATCTATCGAGCTTTATGAAACAGGGTTCGCACCGGATCTTGTTTGTAAGTAACTGGTGCAAAAGAGGCAAATTGTAAATAATGATCGCTCCAAGTTGCTTTGCGGAGCACTGAGCGTTGTACTGAGCCACTTCGCCGTCTAGCGAGTAAAACGTCTAGAAAAGATGTTATCATCCGCACCTTGCACATATTGTAAAATTTTTACTTTGGTCAATGAACAGCGTCAATGAAATGGTAACATCTCATGATGTCTTCTATCTTCACTGGTATCAATAAAACGCCCTTAATATATATTCATTCGCCGCGTGGATAGGAACATTCCTAGTTCTTGAGCAACGTGGTCAGGTGTACAGATCCGGCGCGCTCTTGAGTTCATTGTTCTTCTCACACTATGAAGGAGACCTATAAAAATTGAGTTTTCGCGAGGTAAGAGTATATTTGAATAGAGTAAACCTTTATAAACTCGTCTCACTCTTCTGGATCTAAGAAAAAATTCCTCTTTGAGTCCCATTCATTTGGAACAAAAATCAGGTAGTCTCTACATACTGGCTGTGATGGCACAAGTTTAAGTTGTAATGATTAGATGTCGACTCATTAGTTTGCAAGAAATGATTCCTATTTGTCGCGATATCATTGACTTGTTCATACGTTGCGTTTTCAAAAATGAAAAAGGCCGTATCGATAGACGACAAAATTGCAAGCTCAAGGTAGCACAAAAGAGAATGCTTTCTGAACTACTGTTTAATTTTTGTACCAATTTTTTACAGGTGACAGTAGAAAACTTTTAATCTGCTCTATTGTCACTTGTAACGGTGAAATCCGTATAATCAGATTCATATACAATTAGTGAAATATACCGCTTTACTTTGATTGATAGAAGTCAAATTCTTACATTTTGTGCGCTTTCTACTCATTTCTTTTGAATCCAGTCGTTTTGGTCTGGTCAGTGATACATTGCATCAGAATGTTAGGTCATACATGAGGTTTACGTTTGTCATCTTGCTGTGTGCTATAAAATTGCCAACAAAAATTAACCGGCTTGTCTGCTAAACTTTAAGGGGGACAAGAAGAACGAGATCAATTATATGCTCAGGTTTAACGAAGAGTGTTTTAACCAGAAAACTTTACCTGGTAGAAGGGGTTGCAGAATATAACACATAAATGAGAGTGTTTCATTCACACACCTAACCGATTCATAATAAGATTGCTCCAATTGTAAAAAAAATGGAAAACAGCAGAATGTCATCAATCTTCGACGTGACACGGCTATCCTCTGTGGGCGATAGTCTGGCCAATTACAATATAATAGACACCAGTAGAGTCAACAAGGTGAATTGGCATATTAACAAGAGGATGACTTTAAACCATTTGTAATGGCTGCTTCAACACGGAAGTAAGAGTGGGTTTACCTCAGAAAAGATACTGTGCTGCTACTCAAAAATAAACCGGTATGAATTAAAATTAACCTTTTATCTGTTTTTGTTAAGCATCTACTGACACTATCATACAATACGTTTTTAAGTGATTCACTCCAAGAAATTTTGTGTAATTGTATAATCATACAAAAACGTTTTAGTATTCACTGTTACACACGGCTGAATTCAATCGCTATACAAGGACGAAAGCCATCTTCCTGATTGTCTAAAATGTGATTAAATATTTGTCGAGTAAGACGAAATTTTGAATGACAGCAGCTATCTGATCGTTTGGTTTTGATTCCTGTGTCTAGAAAAATTCCATGAAGACAGAGAATATCGGCTGACTTAATGCCAAGTCAAATTACGGGTTGAAACAACCACTACAACTGTGCAATCCGTAATCTATTTGTACGTGTATTTAATAACTCGGACTGGTGTACATTTTCATATTGCGTTTAATGCGTCAAAACAAACCTCAAAAGTAGATGCAAAATAACAAACTTTTCAAACTTTTTCTTCGCCGTATTACTTTCACTCTGTATTTTCCAAGTTGTATCATCACACCCGTAGTGTCAGTGACGCCTCATCCTACAGTGAACCAGTGTTTATTGAGTATAAGCATAAGTGAATGACAGCATGATCAATGTTCTTGTACAGTTTACGTTGGTAGCAAAATCAGCGCTTTGTTATTTCGCTTTTTAACAGCACGCCTAGAAAGCCTCAGCAGTTTGGTACTCACGGGATAAAATTAGGAAGCACTGAGAAGAAACATCATTTTGTTTTCAAATAACCACATTAAACTGAACTTTGAGTAAGTTTTGAAATGGAATGCTAGGCTGACGTGAGAGTCAAATCAGGCTGAGTGCAAAAACGGGTTTAGCGACTGCAAATGTAATACACACTTCGGCACACTAAATGACAGCATGAATAAACTTCTTTGATGTTTGTATATTCTTTTCGAAATAAGTTTCTAATAGCCTTAATTTTCAGTACTCCATCCCAATGCTGTTGGTTCTAGTTGAACTATCTGAAATATCTAGGAAACCTATGTCCCGTAATGTAGAGTAATAACAGGGATTGCTTCTAGCTGTTTTTTTACCTAAATGGTTTAACTGAACCAATGAAATTCTTTAACGGTTTTATAATTATCCTTGTCATTCTGAACTTGTTTGATACAGATTATGGTGTTGCTGTACTTAACGACCTTGTGAAACTGTTGTCAACCTAATTTTGTAAACCGTGATAGAGCTCGGTTTATTTGAACAAAGCATTCTGTGATAAGGTGACGAGAAGTGAAGTACATCTTCTAAACATTCCCAACCACAGGGTTACCTCCATACTCACATTCTTGTTATCTTAGTCAATATGACTGAACACATTGCTTCTGAAATTATCACTTAAGACCTAGTTTGCAAAGAGGTTGGTGGAACTCGAAGGAATTGGTTCAGAGTCCTCACAAAGCTAGAGCAGATATCAATAATCAGGCCGGAACTGAACAAAACTGAACAACCAGCTACTACCGGTTTCCGAGTTATTACTCGCAGCCAATGCACACACTCAACAGTTTGAGTTACCCCAGCTAAAATTTCGGAACCGAGTTTGTTAATAATTTACCGTTACGCCATGATTGTTTTCAGATTCCACCTGAACAAGCTGGCCTCTATAAGATTGGTAAAGGTGGTTTTCTACCGTTTGGATTGTCCGGTGTACTCTCGGGAGCGGGAACTTGTTTCTACTCCTTTGTCGGATTCGACATCATAGCCACTACGGGTGAGTCAACTTTGAGTTGTGAATACCAACAGTATAGGCTCCATAGAGAATTTGCAAGTGGATTTCGAATGTGGATTGTTGTAATGTATATAGGGTTTAATATGCCCCACATAAATTTCTTGACAATTTTTCCGTATTTAACTCCCATTTTTAATGTCGTTGTGAAAACCCTAGTTAGTCCAGGCGTACAATCCTATTTAGCCAATCTTCGTAATTAGTTGCTGATGAGAAGTCGAGAACTGTTTTACCTAGGTTGAACTTTGCCAACGATCTACCGTATCGTTCTCATTCACACGTAATTTCCAGCTAGGCAGTACAGTAAAATTGCGTCGTTGTCAAATCCTGTCAATACTGCCTAACTCTCAGTAACGCTATTTTAATACGAACTGTATGGAAATTCTACTGGACTAGGAAAACTGTGCTCAGATTGTGGTAAAGCTTACTTCATGTTGTAAACATCTTGATTTCAACAGCATGCACTCAATGTTTGGATAGAAACTGAAGCAGCTGTTATGTACGTGTCTTTTTGCCAAATACAGCTACTTTTGACCACACCCTCCAGTAACCGAGTGGTCTGGTGAAACTGGACATTTTAAAAAAATGGGCCTGAGTGGGTAGTTTTCTGTCCGCTTTTGAATAGCTCCACACAGATATGGAACTTATTCTCCTTTCAAATAGACACGATTCATCGCCCACAAACTTGAATTGAGAATATTCTACAATATGGAAGACTTTCCAAAAAATATATCACATTTAGTAAATTAGACAATGGAATTTTAAGTTGTGGTCGAAAATTTAAAAAATGTACAAGATATGCAACAGCTCTTAGTGGTAAGTTAGCCATCTGTCAGGTCAAAATGTAGCATATTGTGACCAACAGAATGTTCCACGAATGTCCGGGTTAAACAGTTGTTCGCATAAAGTGAGATCCCACTTAGTGATCTGTTAAAATGAATGAACAGAAAGAAGAAGTGACAGTAACTTGCATCACTATGAAAAAAGTATTACTCTAGATGGTGATTAGGTTAGTTTCGCATCTGTCGTTGTTTTCAACTTTAGATTTTCTGCATGCATATGTCTGTATACCACCTGAGCACGAATTTCAAACAAGTCAGCTGAGGCTGCATTCGAAGTGTCTTGACTAAAATAAGCTGGGAAAATACCTGGCGTTTTACTTCTTCGGTCAACGGTCTAAATGCAGGTTCCGTCTTTTTTTCTGTCTAATGAATGCATGCGCACATGAAGCTGTATGCCGTAGCGCTCCATGCCCTTAGTTTGTCACCATCAAACATTCAAAAATGTGTCCATGGGATTAATTGTGAGCAGTTGTTGCCCTTCTATTTGAATATAATTTGAACGCCTCGATTTATATAGAAGACACTCACAATGACTGAAAACGATACGCCTGTTGTAGGGTGTCCTAGCCCATCTGCTCAGCAAGTAATCATACCATTTAACCAGGTCCATTATTAATAAGCTGAACCACAATTTTCAAGTTGACCATCATTCACATTTAATTACAGTGTTCGCATTCAGATAGACTTTCCAGTCAGCCTNGATCACGGAACTCATTAAATCTGCAAGGCGATATTTGGAACCACAATTATTGATTGTGAAACTTCACTCAGAAGCAACAAGCTTACGTGTCTTGCTTAAGTGTCCTAACCAAGAAACAAAGTTGAACCACGAAAAGTTAGTTAGCGTGGGTTCAAATGTGAATCCTACGCCGATTTAATAATCGTACTGTTGGATTAGCCACCTCACTATTGCTTATTAGTCGGAGTGATCAATTCACTGCTTTCTCCTGTGCTCATGCATTATGGTCCCCCTAAACTTTGTCGGGAGTCGTCTTTAAGCATTCAGAACACAAAAGGGGGCTGGTAAATCTGAAAACACTTACCATTTTAACGTCCAAAACGAATCAGAACCTTCCAAATCATAGCATTAAATTAGTCAGTTCTTACAGTAGCTTCAACCCTAATGCTTTGAGTTACACCAGCTATGCGCGAACAGTTTCTTAAGTTGTTGTCTATCGAAACACTTGTCCGTTTTCACCTACACGCTCTTTTATACTTACATCACACGTCCAATGCACAACTGGTTAACCCTTGGCGGTATCACATTTGCATCTGAAACAGTTGCACAGCGTTTGGACCGACTGCTTGTTATTCAGTGTTTCTAAACCATTTGAAAAGAGCTTCCTCACAAAGCTGTCCACTTAACCACCTTGTAATGACGGGGTAACTTCTGTACTCAGCCTGTTATCCGGCAATTAACCCCTTGTCTATATTGATGCCCCTCAGTGTAAATGCCAGGATTAAGGGTCTGGGACGTACTTTTCGAGTTTCAGTGATGCACTTAGTGATTGGTGGCTGTCATGTTTGCAAATCTGCGACCTGAGTGCCACATACTTCAAATGATTTTATGACTGTCATATGGATCGTCAAGAGTGCAGGCATTTCAGATAACAGATAACAGACAATGCCGGATTCCAGCGAAACTATATTATTTATTAAGGTTGTTCATAATTTTGTATGTCCACTGAGTTCTTCTCAGTGGACAAATATTTTTCAAAGTATGTGAACCACGCTATCTTAACGGGCCATCGAATGACCACACAATTATACGTTGGTATATCTACCTCAACAACTGCCTGTGAATCATGTTATATGACGATATCTGCTGCATTTTCTTTGCCTTAAGTCTGACAGTTTGTTGATTTTGTTGCAAACACATCTTTTTGTACAAACAGAGGCAAACTGTTAGTGAACATCACATACAGTATTTAGACATCTGTTTCATTTCCGATGTTAAATAACACAATTTCACTAATTTTTAACTACCAAAGTTAATTAACTGGCATTTTATTTAGATATGTGGAATTTTCTGTTCATTCTTTCCAAACTGACTTTCAACTAAGCATAAACTTAGTACTGTTAAACCATTGCGTTTACAGTTCTTCTAGTAACTGATTGAACATCCCTATTAAGGTCTACGGGGTTTTATCAACACAACACCATCAAACCTTTGTCCAAACGTCTGTGTGTGAGGTTTAGAATCGAAGTTGTCAGTGGTGTCCCGCTCCCTGCTTTAAAGATTCTCGTGTTGATCTTAAGATTATCAACCAAACACCACTCGTCAAGGTACATTAGTCCTTATTTCGCTGTATTCTTAGGTGGTAGGACTACAGTTTCTAATCAAATACTCCCGTGTTTTACTAATGATTTTTCGTATGTTTCTGGTAGACAACATTTTTATTAATAACAATATTGTCAACAACATTTTCATCGGCAATAACAACTGGTTAAAAGAGATTATTGTATAGTTTAATTTATTAATACAAAAAGCAACAATAACTTCACCACTTGGGCTAATGAAAACAAGAGTCAACGAAATTTGCATCCTATAGAAACCGCTTCTCGAAGGTCTCGTTGTTCATTGTCTTCTGATATCGGAGAACGCCAACGTTAAGTGTGGGCGGACTTGTTTTTCTCATTCCTCCTACCTAATATCTTTACAACTTACAGGTGAGGAGGTTCGCAATCCACAGCGCTCAATTCCGATAGCAATTATGGTGTGTTTGTCGATCTGCTTCATTGCCTACGCTACGGTTTCCGCTGTGATGACGTTGCTTATACCCTACTACACTATTCCCGTGGATGCTCCACTTCCCTACGCGTTTGACCAAGTGGGGTGGAATGTAGCCAGATATATAATCGCCGTGGGAGCTATCTGCGCTCTAACCACAAGGCAAGTTTTTTTCATTATGAGGTTGAACACAGAAACATCATGAAAAAGTTGTTATCCGGCTAAAAACATGGCAAACCGCGTCGGATAGAAACAATTTTTTTCAAAGAGAGATAAGGAAACAACCGAAATTGCTCATATCAAGGAAAGATTAAACATTTTCTCAAAAGTATTTCGAAATACGGAACGGGGCAACCAGCAGAGATTTCAGTTTTATATTTTCCTCTTGAACTACACTGATTTTTCATGAGTTTAAAATATTTTATAGATAAAAATACGTAAGCGTTGGAAGAAGGAAATTTTCCACGAACAGGCCGTCGGAATAACTTTTATTCTTTCAGTTGTAAGTGAATATGGGTGAAGTGTGAGACAACGACAAGGTACAAAACACTGGTTCTACCTTAACAGCGGATCACGAATCCCACAGTCACATGTAGGTTAGTAGTTGTGAAAGAATCTCTCATCTTGATATTTACACTAACAATGACGCATTGTTACAGCTTGAAACTATCTCACTATTTGTCATAACTCCCTGACATGTTCAGTATATAATTTTTTGTAAAGTTAGGGTTTAATATTATCTTCAGTTTTGAACCAATCAATCAAAGCTGATATTCAATAGAAACTGAAGTGAGTAGTCGGGGATTTGGTTTATTTTTAAGTTGACCATCACTCACATTTGATCACACGCTTCGCATTCAGATAGACTTTGCAGCCAGCCTCTTTCGAAAAGAAGCACTAGACTCGAGTTTCACTCTCATTACTCACAAGCGAGAGTGGTTGAGCGTTCAGAGTTGATAATTCGGTCGTGCCTAATGTGAGGTCAGTGGCGCAGTGGTCAACACGGTTGCCTCATGATTGGAATGGCCGGAGTTCGAATCCCGGCCGTGGCAAGGATATGCACTACTGACGAACTTTAATGAGAGCGAAACTCAAGTCTAGTGTTTGTTTTCGAAAGAGGCTGGCTGGAAAGTCTATCTGACTGCGAACACTGTAATTAAATGTGAGTGATGGTCAACTTGAAAAAAGAAACTGAAGTCGTCATAGTTATATATGTAAAAAATAACACGATGGATGTAGTTTGCATATTGTATCTCAAGTTCGCAGTCCACCTGTCTTGCTGTCTACTTTCAACCAAACTGATCCAGCTTTTTAATTTTGCTTTCAAATCGTTTAATAACTTCCTATTGTTAGTAGCAGTGTAATCTGATTGCTGTTTTACCCTAATTAGTTCAACATGGGTTGAATGAGTCAGGTCTTGTGAACCCACTGGGTATCGAACTGTTCGTTTTCTGACCCTCCGTTTAAAAGTATGAACTGATCCAACTTGATGTGCAGCTATACTACCACATGGTCGTTAAAGTATCCGCATAGAGACCCAAAAGAGAAAATTCATGCGCGGTGGATGTCCATCTGTAAGAACATTAGTTTTTGTGTCTCTTGTTAAAAGTCTGTCTTCTGTGAGGGGATCTCTCTCAGACAACTAACTTGGGGAGGATGCTGATCACGTGTTCTATGACAGCGTTCGACCTTAACTTTCAGACCTCGGATTTAGTTGTTTGATAATTTACTCATCCACCTTCAAATAACTTGTTGCCCGTTTGGTACTTTGAGCTGAAATTTAATCGACCCTTAACTTTACGTGAGCCGGTGAAGGTGAACTGAATGCGAACGATCATTTTCCAGTTTGGAGAGATTTCTAATTTAGTCACTACCCAAGTAATCATCTCAAGCAATGCATACTGAAAGGTTTTATGTGAGATGGAACTAATCGTGGGAAAAACAATAATGTTATAAGGGCATGCATGACCTGGTTTGTGAAAAGGACACATTTCTATCCAGGTACGAACGTACAATCTCTCGCAAGCATCCGAATACTTTTCCGCTATTCTGCTAAACTTCATACATTATATAGTGGTGATCCTGGAACAACCAACTATTTCACTGTCGCACGACTACAGTATTAGCGTAAGCGATTAACTTATTCTTCCTTAACGTCCGTGAGGGAATTCAAAGGTTAACTTTAACACTATGCTGTAGAACTAGCCAACAGATAGTTTTGATTATTTATACATTCAATTGAGCAGGATAGTTATTGTGTCTCCTCTCGAGACGATCGGGCAACCTGATCACTGTTCGCAAGCGAGAGTGGTTGAGCGTTCAGAGCTGATAATTTGGTCGCGCCTAATGTGAGGTCAGTGGCGCAGTGGTCAACACGGTTGCCTCATGATGGGAATGGCCGGAGTTCAAATTCCGACCGTGGCTAGGATGTGCAGTACTGACGAGCTCTAATGAGAGCGAAACTCGAGTCTAGTGCTTGTCTTCAAAAGAGGCTGGCTGGAAAGTCTATCTGAATGAGGAGGCTGCGATCAAATGTGAATGATGGTCAACTTGAAAAGTTTGTCTATACCGAAAGATATACATCTTCCAGTTTCGGGATTCACAAGATTTGTCAAGATGAGTTGCAGTGATCTTGCGTAAGTGAGGCGCGTGTTTCGATATTCTGATTCATTGGCTGCATGGCGTATATTTGAGTGATCACATCAGAGTTAAACGGTTGTCGAAATCTACATATGGCTTTGTCGTAGGTATACTACGAATATTTTGTTGTAGCCTTGAACAGTTGCCACACGAGTGTCTGAGTTACCACATTTTGAGAGGATTTTGTGCTGAAGGAATTTGTGTAATGGTAGGATGAATGAAAAAACTCTGCCGTTGTTTTCAATAAGACATTGCCATATTTTGAAGAACAGGCGGCTCCCGGAACGCGGAAAGGCACAAATGGATCAACAAATTTCCTGAGAACCACATTTATTTTTCCCGGTTTGATTGTGTACGGTTTACAACTAGCCACGTTGGCAAAGAAGGGTGCAACCTTCGAATGTAAGACTGTCTGGTTCAAGAAACGAGTTAGTCGTGTGGATATTGGGTTCTGGAATCATCGAGAACTTCTGGTTTCTCGATTTATGAATTACCAATTCGGCTATAATGTCGCATCATCTACAAGTATCCGAATGGGTAAGAGGACATGACTAAAGAATGTAAAACAAACTCTCATGACCGGTAACACATCGGCATTTTAGTTCTCCAGGCGTTATTGGACGGCCAAGCAATCGACGTATTTTCGTGGACAGCACACTAGCTCCAAGTTGCATCACGCTGATGAGAAAGGGAGTAATTCTAGACAGCTACCATAACCAATTGTGTGACGTGTCCATCGTTGCGGAATGCCCCAAACAAACACCAACCAGTGTATTATAGAAGGCCTTACATCATTCTAAGTTTGCTTTTTCCTTCGACGTAATAATCGTCCCGACTGCTGACATCGGTGTGAAGGCAAGCTGCTGAATGGGTTGGAATAAAAAATAGCGTACAGTCCATTGTAAAACCTCCTTTCTTGATGAGAGACGTTTTTCTATGCAAGATCTTCTATTCAGAAGCGTACGAGATTGAATGTGGTACTTTGAGGCTGCCGAAATTTGTGTCTGAGTAAAGGAAAGTGTTTGTTGTGCCTGTGTATGGCTACAGCGGTATTCTGATATTCATCCTGACTGCGGGATTGAAGCGTCTTTCTTTGGACGGTGCTCATATACAGTTGGTCGGTCGGTCTCGGTAGCAGATGCGTCAGCAAGATCCCGATTTTTCTGAGGTTCTAGAGGTGCTGATGTTACCTTGAGTAAAATTTTGATAGGCCACCAGTTGCAGTTGTTGACCCGAGTCCCCTCGGTTTAACGGTATACCTAGAACCTTGAATGTTGCAACCCGGTCCAATTGTTGGAGGTTATGCGTCGAGAAGTGGGACTTTACATTGTGTGTGCATAAAAACAATAATTGTTTCAGTTCAGTTACTTGAATGGGAAAAGTGGCCTTCCTGCTCAGAATAAAGTCACAAATGCTGTTGTTTTTTGCGTGAGGCAGATTGTTAGTTAATAGAGATGCTATATCGAATGGATATCAGTTTGTCCCGAACATCTAAATAGTTTGCACAACTCACAAATTTAGAAGTTTCTTCAGGACTATATTTGATGGTCGAGTGAATAGTTCAAATTGAAGGGTAAGAGTTGAACCTGTTTTCTCCGCTAAAATCTCCGAATTTGAAGCCGACACATTATTGTCGGAAAGTATCAACCTTGACGAATTATTTTTGGCCGCATTCTTCCTAGACCGTGAATTCTGAAGATCAGTGTACACGGCCAACAACATTTGACGAAAGTAGGCAAGTAGTAACTGTGCACCGATACCTCGAATGATTTAGAAACCAGGATAACGTAATCAGTAGGTTGAATGATCAAAAATTACCTGAAGAAACACGGCTGGTCAAGTAGCTGCGTTTCATCATTTTTGCATACCCGACGACATCTAACTGCATGTTCTGTCTAATGAATGACGGCCGCTGAGGTAACATGATAACAATCCACGTGATGATGTTAGGAAGTCTTCATCAGCACTCAGAATTTCCTATCGTGGGCTGGTCGGTAGGTTAGATTTGAGAATGTCCTATGAATTCTAAGAAGTGATCTGATTTTGCCGGGAGTAACTCTGTTTATCAACAACCTGTTTAATCATTTCGAACAAGTGAAAATACAGATAGGGGTTACTAGAGACGAATTTATCGGCCAACTAGAGTTAAGGTTGGCAGCTGGACTGCAAAATAGGGTGTGTTGTAAAAAAACATAGCAAGGTTGCCCATTTCCAGTGATTTATCATTGGGTTAATAACATCTCATACATAACCCTAAGTTACTATGATAAAAAGAACCTGTTGTGAAGATCACAGTTTAACTAGTTAATTTCAGATGAACAGAAGTGACACAGCTTGTCACTCACGGCTCGAACAAAGCAGGACTAGGTGAATGTAATGCCGTTGCTATCTCTCGGTGCATCGGAAATTAACCGGTGAACAAGTGAAATGAAATTCATGGTATCAGTTCTTCGCGACGTTTTCAGGGGGTTTTGACTGTTTTGAGAAGGTTCTTTGTCAATAACAGTTTTACGAATTCAGACTAGTAAGTGATTGTTGAAAAGATCATATAAGTACCGCTGAGTTTTACCCATGTGATTGAATTGGCAAACCTACACAAAAACTTATGATCCACATAACTGAATAACCAAATGTAAGGTCTCCATCATTTCTATCTGTTCTGACACAGCGCTGCGGTAATGGTTCCACACTACTGTTCGTCTACGGGAGACATACTTGGACCTGATATTTTGAAGTTTGTGTTGTTCAGCGCAATTTCTGTCCAGTGAGACACTTTTATCGTATCTAATCAATTTATTCAAACAATCCCCTAACTAAAGACAATCAAATGCTGGAAGAAACAGCCTACTTATTGATATTTCCTGGAGAAGTATGAACACAGAATACTTTGTTGTGAAGAATTACATAATGTTGAAAATCAGTTCTCATCTTTAACTGATTCTCAAACGTTACGTCACTCAGCTGATTTGTCTTGTCATTTCCACAGGAAACATTCCACACTCTTCAAAAGTGGTCCGTTGCTCGTCACTCCCATCACAAACGAAACACTACTACTGAATACATCGCCATTGTTTAATGCTAAACGTTTAGACCACAAATTCAAAAATCAGTACGGTGGAACCGAATTACACTCTCACGAATGTAAGGGTATCCCATTCATAAAAAACTTGTGGTGCTTAAACGCGGGAAAGGTGGCTCACGTTTCCTTGAAGAACATTCAACGGCTACTCGCGTTGCTTATCAAGGAATGCATATGCATCGTCATCATCATCAGAGACAGAAACATAGCAGTGATTTACACGGATGCTTAACTGCCAAACAACCCGAAAGAAAAAAACAAACTCTGTGTAGGAAGAGAGAAGAAAAAAGAAAGGGGATGGGAAGGTTCCAAAACACCAAAGCTACGTCCATATTCAAGCATTCAACACCAAGGCGTCTATACCATGCAAGCAAACAAACGAGCGCTAAGAGGAAGTAAGACGTCATCAGCAAGACAGCTTCATTACGGCTTTCGCTACCCCCGCGTCATTAGTTGCACTCTCTTCACAGACAACTCGGACAAAAAAGGACAGCGTATACGCCCCTGAGTTTGATTAGCCGCCACCTCATTTAACGCCTCTAGCCACCGACTCTAGGAGTTGCGAGGTTTACCGTGTGGGAAGCAAACCCGATCCACTGTGACCGACTCCTTCGTGAACGACCTCATTTCTCTATTCCAGGTCATCACCTGTCCACTTCGCACCTTGCGCTAGTCGGCCAGAACATCAGTAAAGCATGTTTGGTGTGACAGGAGACCAGCAGGCATCCTTAGAACGTGACCTAACCATCTAAGTCTGTGCGAATATAAGAAGTGACCAGAAGAACTCGTTTGACAATCAATGCCAAACACCCACTTCCTAACCGCTTCGTTGTTTACTCGTTGGTGCCACCCGATACGACTGGTCAAGCACCTGAGGACGGTTGACCTCTTCTATCCTGAGCGGCCGAATTCCGCTGCCGTAGAATAATACAGCCTTCACTGTTGTCTTAAATGCGCGACCGCTAAGGATCAGAGAGATACCTCTCTGTCACCACAGGTGTCTCAGATTAGCGAACACCGCCCTAGCCTTAGAGATACGCGTTTCTATTTTATTCCTCACACCTCCGCCGCCACCGATGCAGCTTCTTAGGTAAACAAACCGGTCAACAACCTCCATGACTTCATCATCAAACATTAACTGTAGGCAATCACAGCAATCTTGCAGAAGCATTTTTGGATTTTGAGGTTGAAAAGCGTATTCTGAAGTACTTAGCAGAAACGCAATAGTATTTCGCATTACTGGTGCTGCTTGAAAGTTGTCAAAAAGCAACGCCTTGTCGTCAGCATAATCAGAGTCAGTATTTCACCAATTATGAGATCCACGCCGGCATCTTGTGAGTGCCGGAGACAGTTTCTCGTTATTTAGTCTGTGACGAAATTAAAGAAAAAAATGCTGACACACTCCGCTGCTGGTGCTGAGACGCTCAGATAGTAAGTGTAAGCCCTAGCCCGAACTGAATTATGAGAATAAGGCGCCGAGAGTGTGTTCACTTACGTGGTCAGTACACCGCTGCGTTCAGGCGACTCTAAAAGTGTAGAACGCACGTTTATAGTCGAGAAAATCGGCGATTGTTGGTCAGCGCTATACAAGAAGTTGCTTCGGAATTTGACGAAGAGTAAAAATGTGATGTATACATCTCCGCTCCTGGAAAAACCCTGCCAGCTCTTCACTAACGTTCGTCTCCCAAGTTGCAGTGTGTCGACGAAGTATAATGGATGCCAGATCCCTAGGAATGACTGGGATCAAACAAAATCCCCTATTGTTTATTCAAGAGCCCTTGATGTCTTTCTTGAATATATGCACTATTATCGCGTGACCCCAGCATGAGGAGATGGTCTCCGCCCTCCAGACAAGTTGAAACAATTTAGGTAAGGCCTCTACTAACGTCCCCCACCTTCTTTAAGATTATCTGGGCCAGCAGCCCTATTACGTTTGAAACCCGAGATGCAATTGTGGACCTCACTCCAATTCCAAATCTACGGACCAGGATGTTACGTTGCAAGTTTGTGGCGGCAACACAGTGGAAGCAGAAGGCCAGTTGAATCCACCCTCAGAGTGTGCTACCCACCACCCTAACTTTCCAGACTTATTGTAAGTGAATGTGTCATCTGTCTCACTGAAAGTTTCGCTGACAGATGGTCGCCGTGGACTAGTGGCACGGATAAGCTTGGAGAGTCTGCTGATGTTCCCCGATGCAAAACGGGTTTTCATTTACCTAACTTTTTCCATTAACCAAGCCACACGACCAGCCTTTTGACTACGTTTTAATTTTCTGGGGTATCTCTTCTAGACTTGTTACGTGAAACGCTAGGAGGAATGTTCCCTCTGGCTTCTAAAAACCCCAGGGGTTTACCTGAGTTTCACTATCTGTTCAACCCATGTGCCCCTGTGCCGCATGCTACAGTGCCTGTTTCCTGAATGGCTTGTGAGATTTGAGTTCACCAGCTATCAGGATTTTCCGAGTGAGAACTACTAGGTCTGCCTTCTAAACTGGTTTGGTCATTGTGCTTTACCGATGGTAAAGCTAGCTTCTCGATAGCTAGTCGTTGCTGTCGGTGGGATCGCCACCCAGCAAAAGTAAGAACGAAATAGCAACATACCAACACATGATATAAATCCGTGTACGTGCCCTAGTAAGAAAAACAATCTTGAATGGAATCTGGCCACCTATAACTAACGGCTATGTGGTTTAACTAAAACTAGGCTTGATTCGAACAAGGAAGGCACCAAATATAACAATGACGTACATGATGCCTAAAAATAGTGTTAGCTAAAAATAGCTTATGCTCGGCACACAGCTGCAACAATCGTCCGCCATTATCCGAGCACTGTGATGCTATTCCAAAATTGCCACCTAGACGAGATTCAGCGTCACTAATGCGCCAGACCTAGGCATTCATATCCCCGGCCAGAACGACTATATCAGAGCCACCTGCCAACCGAGATAGAACGGCCAGATCCGGATAAAACGAGTCCTTGACGCCGAAGCCAATACAGTCAATAGGAGCATAAGCAGACACAATGAATAGATTTCTGAAAGCCTTGCAACTAGTGCTGGCCTTAACAGAACCTGCCAAGTGAACAGCACAAGTTCCACTGTTAACAGGAATCCAATCTTCTAAGACGGCTGCGGCCGTCGTGTTGAAGAGTACACCTATTCCAGCATGACCGGTAACGGCGCCTTTGGAGTCACCCGAAGTGTATAACCAGTATCGGATAGACAATGCGGGTGCTGTTAGTTCCACAAGTTGAATATTGCCCAGGATTCTAGCTTCTGAAACACAACAGACAATGACATTTAACGAGTCTAGCGTTCGTGCAAGGGCGGCCTGCTGACCTATCTGTTTAAGTGTGCAAACGTTGAAGGCACCCATATTAATTCGCATTCGAGGTACAAACAAGGGACGAGGGAGGCCTGAGGCTGAGTGGCAAGAGACTTACCGAGACAGTGTTGCTAAGATTAGTTATATCTACTGTGAGACCTGCAGGGTAATCACCATAAATGGGGGTCGGGATAGACCTGAGAGCTAAATTTAATAAAACGGTGAGGGAGGGGTCAGCAGTTGCTTGTTTTCGTTTATCCACCCTATTGTATGCAGCAGATAAGACTACCAGGTTTATACTGCGAGAAGGCCGACGCAGTATGACATGGTTATTTTTGTGAGCATTCATGATTGTATGTGGGCTGAGATAGTGCCAGGACTTTCAGACCTAGACAGCCTTTGGCTCAAAAGCCTGTACCGCAAGGCAGCAAGTGGGTGACAGTGTGTCAGAACTGGCATATTTTTCGGAAGAAAGATTCCGACCTTCTTCCTACCCCCAACCTGGAAGACGAGGAGACTGTGGTCTGTCAGATGTCTACCTATTGGCCTGCTTGGTATGAGTAACTCTGTTGGTGTTGTCATCACACCTTCCAGTTTAGCCCAGTAGGCCATCGAAATGCGCAAGACGTCACACCTTGTCAAGGTCCAGTCTCGTATCAAGGAATGCAGACAGGACCATAGATTTTTAACTGCGGTTTACAGAATAGGGTCGATCTGTTCCACGGTTGTGGCATAGCTACACTCGCTTCAATAAACATTTGGAAGCAGAAGTCATAAAGGCGCCCTGAGTTGTATTCGGGTTAGAAATTTGCCAAACCGATAAACCAAGGTTCTGCCGGACAAGTCATTACTATATTACTCTGCCAACATATGTTAAACAAATGTAACCGCTGAAGCATGCAACACTCCATAAGTGTTAGGCACAAACACGGATGTGTGAGTACATAAGATTGCACACATTGTTGCCCATACAGCAAAACAAACCCAGAGGGCTTGCTGGGTTTTACCTACCAAGCAATCGACTCTGAAATTCCGTTTCTTTCTCAGTTAATCAAAAATGGCAATGTTTTCACAACTCGATGGATAGTTTCCATAAAGCAGTCAACGCTCAGCGGTTCCAGTTTGTCAGTAACACTCGGTACGTCATTTGGAACCCTTTGTAATATCCTGCATTTACTTCGGACTAAAAAACTCTCTTTCAATCGCTCAGCTTATTTGTATCATGCATATCAGCAGCAGTGAAAAATCGATAAGCTGTTTAGCTCTGTCGTACCATCCGTTATGTTACATGTCAACAACTGAGGTTTACCCCCTTTGAACAGCAAAACGCTATCTGTCTCGGTCTGAACAAATTCTTTTCCTCTCAGTTTGCTGAGTCATCTACAGTCTCACCATGCTTACAGTTTATAAAGGAAAGGTGTTCAGACTATAATCAGTACATAAGTAAACTTTATTCCATCTAAATAAACGCAAAAATAGTGGGAAGTAGATCAATTTATAACCTTTCCTACTGTGTGGTTTGTGGTGGAAGTACGTCATGAGAGTATGACCGAAGTCGGAACTCCGGTCAGGGCAAAGATCTACAATACTGATAAACCCTAAAAACAGCAGAACTTGAGCCTAATGTGTTGCTTCAAAAGAAGCTGACAGATAGTATATGATAGTGGGAACAATATAGTTAATTTTGTTTTTCAATTCATATTGTAGAAACATTTCCAGCAATCAATGTTCTAGAAACATGATCACAACCAATACTTACGTTTCCGAGGGCGGATAAGCGTCAACAGACCAATGAGCACAGACAGAGCCCATTTGAAATGCTAAGGGAAAACTTCGTACTTGTGTCTGTTTGACTGATTACACTTGATAATTCGACTTCAACTCTATCAAGTCCGCATTTGCACACAGGGTGGTTATTGCGCATTTTCTAAGTTTTGAGTAGTCAGCATCTTGACGGCGTCATAACTAATTTTGTTTATATCCAAACAGCATAAAGCTTAGTTATGGCAGAGCGTCGTTTACCAGAAAGTAAATCACGTATTCAATGAACTTGTGAACAACTTCAATGGCCGACAAGAGCTCTGTATATAAATTGATATTACTATATAATGCGAGTTCTTGGTCAATAACTGAACTTTTTCAATCAACCTATGTCATACCAAATGCGACGGCAACAAATAACCTGTGATCTTTGTGTGATGATTCCAAGCTTCGATCTACTTTATTACCGACTCTCTAAACAAAATCTGAGATGAGACAAACAAGAAAACTGATCCAACTTTCAAATCGTCCGTTTCCTGATCTGTCTATACAGACCAAGATGTCGTAGACAGTGGTTTGAAACAAGATTCACGACAGCTCATGGTGAGCATGAACGCCAAATTAGCGCACTGTAAGTCCTGTCAAGGCCCGATTGGGTAGAATTGTGAGTATCACTTACGATTCAGGTCAGTTTGTATGTTTTATTGAAAGATCGCCGTGGTTTCACTTTAGTCCAAGCTTTACAACTAATAGAAGCGTGTAGAATAAATTCAAAATAGTCCAATCTGTTTCAAAAAGGTGTCACTGACACGCCGGGAACGAACATGGATGCATATCAGTCATCGATTGCGCGCAGCACTCTTTGTTGACTAACTAGTTAGGCTTATACTGATTTAGCGTAAAGGAATGAGGAGAGACTCCAGCCGGCTGATCTCGTACATCGTATCTGCCCTCCGGCTCTCATGCTTCTAGATGAACGCCCTTCATATCATTAAGTATGTGTATCTCATATAGTCCGGAAAATTAATTTCCTGCACTAGGAACAATTACATTTAAACCAACCTATCTTCACGATCTATGCGATAATATGCAATTAAAAAGTTCTTCTAACAAACGAACTTTGAAGATAATGACCTAAACAAAAAATCTACTTTTCACACATGTTTGTTGGAACCATGGTAGTTTCAGCGTCACCGTTAGTTACATTTTGTAGCGAGAAGGCGTCCAACAAAGCACAATCTTTATTGTCCAAATCGCTAGTCACATGCAACGCGCGCTCTCTCGTTTATGAGTCGTAATTCCAACCCGCAGCACCCCCCGGTTTCCGTTCACACGTCGTGTGCACTTCTAACCGGTTTACGTGCGTGACCGGTGCCTTCTATCGGAGGGTTTTCCGCTTGCCATTCCTCGTCTGTTTGTCCGATTCCGTTGCGCGATGGCTCGTCCGGCTGCTCGTGCTGTCCGCCATCCACCCAGTGTTGGCCTTGACCGTATTCCAACATCGTGTCGAGATGTTCCTCT
>QNGE01003704.1:0-37860 GCA_008508345.1 Paragonimus westermani | reverse complement strand
GAGGTATTCGGCCGAGCGTTCGAAAACTCGCACCTCCGGCCTGACAATCCACCACAATTTGACCACAGTAGGCACACACTTGGCCACAGTGAACCTGGATTTCGGAGCTGAATAATATTAGTACCCTCTCATATACGGAAATTAAACTGGTTGAACGTTTTGTTCAAATGCACAATGCCTGACAGCATTCGGCGTATTGTACATTGACGTGGACGAACGGCACTCGGATGTTACTGTTGTATAACAGGCAGTTTCGTTGTGAGTAGTTTGCTACCGCAGACGACATTCAGGAACAAAAGGGCAAGCCTCGAACTCCAGGAAGAAGACGGACAAGATAAGACTATCGGAATAGTGTATACGTGCTGTGTGAGAACCTTCACTAAAGCGAATGACGAAGTACTATCACCTAATATACGTGAGTGCATGTTTGCCTTTCAAATGAGTGTACGCGTTTGTGATACAGTTTTTGACATTACCTGTACGGGAGTTTGCAAGATAAACGCCTTCGCAGGCCAAACGTCTCTTGCAGTCACAATATTACAAACAACACAATAACTGCTCCTGAACCGGATTTGGCATTGCCGCTAGTTTGTCGAACCCATGGGTTCTTCAAGCCAAACATGACTGCTTAAGAAGAAAACAGTTTGAAAAATAAGTTATATATTAAAGTTTACCCCTGTTATATCACTCAGCAGCATACGGGAAAAATAAGTCAAGAGAAAGACAGAAATATGGTGTTCTTTGGAGACTTCGTCTTTCAGCCTCTGTTGAAAAATGAAAACCAACCACAACAGACAGCCTAGCAACAAATCACAACAAGCTTGAGAACTTAATACTCATCAACCTTTGTTGGATTGATTGAGGTTGGAAAATTGTACCAGCTACCTATAGGGAAGTAATCTTCCATTACCTTGTAATTTATGGTTTTGCTGGTTGTGACAAGAAATATGTGTATGCAGTAGTGATTAAATGTTTTATAGGAAAATAACTAAGCACGTACTATGTTTACAAAAAGCGGTATACACAATCCCTCCAACGTCCTTTGTCAGTTAACAGCAGACCACTTAAAACCCGACCAGGAGTGAACTGACAGGCCTGAGCCTTATGGTAGGCATGTATGATATTCCCAAGCATCCGCCAACTCTCTCCCAGTAGACCGTGATCCTCTACAAGCCTGTGATTTCTACCGACTTGACTGACTTTTCCTAGTTCTCATAAAGAATACTCATGTACCTTACGCAATCGTAAAAGCCTGGCGGTGGTACGCGGGAACCCGTGATTGCTCATTTGAATTCATGTAACTCAGTGGTTAGTGTGTATAGCAGGCAGTTTCGTTGTGAGTAGTATACTACTCACAAGTAGTGTATTGCACACAGGCGACATTCAGGAAGAAGAGGACAAGCCCCGAACACGACGGACAAGAAGAGACTATCGGAACAGTGCATACGTGCTGTGTGAAAACTTTCATCGAGGCGAATGACAACGTACTGTCACCCAATGTATGTGAGTGCATGTCTGTCGTGCAACTGAGTGCACGCGTTTGTGGTTTAGTTTTTGACATAACGTGTACGGAAGTTTGTGCAATAAACCAACTTGCTGGTCAAGCGGCTTTCACGGACACGGTAGTTAGCTTGTATTGTAAGCCCGTAGGCCAAGCTAATCAATGACTCCTATCGTGTTGTGTTCTCGCCGTTCTTTACTAATTAGTATACAAGGGCCATCTCTTAAATCGGTAACTAAATGTCACTTTAAATAAACCTAGAATGTGACAGATGTCAAGTTTCTAGAAATGCTAATAACGTCTAATTATCCATCTCCACTCCATGTAAAATAGGATCTCCTTGTGAATACGAAACTACGATGAATTTACTAGATATATGCTAAGAAAATACAGACTTTTAGTGTTTTTTCCGCAATCTTCACTTGTTTGAACTTTCACATGACGCAACCGACTGTGCATAGATGCGCTTCATAATCCACTTGTTCCTACGGAATAAGCACGAAAGACCTCCCACGTTTGCCCGCGAAGCAGTTGTTCGTAGTACCACATTCAACTGGCGTTAGATAAGCCAAGAAATGAAGTGGTGTACTACAATTCACTTAGCTGCCAGTGGGTTATCCATTATAAAACGCAATTCTCTGCTGGGTTCACGCAGCCTACAGCTTGAGAAGTCCTTGAAGGGGACAGCTAATCGGTTTGAGCGGCAATGCGGTTATTGGTTTTCAAAGCAAGAAACCCGCAACTATGAATGTCTAAGTTTACATTTAAAGATCTTCCGCCTTATTCCCACCTATTTTGTTCACCTGTAAACCGGGGCTGATTGAGTTGAATCAAAATTCTAAACCAGTGACAAACACACAAGTATTTCTGTTTTCAATAAAGATTATAAAATGAATTTAGCGCAAAGACCAGTTTTTTATCTATTTAGAAAACGTATTCTAACTCACCGTGTTTGAGGTAAATTTTTGAACTTTCTACAAGCAGTAAGTAATTTCTATGAAATTTTCATTCTCCCTGCTGAAATCTCCGTAACTTAACGCATGCCTGAGAATTGTGTTAATATTTCTGAATGAACTTCACCCCAGCCCCCAACTAATGATTTTCAAGAGAATAATTATTTTAGAAGTCAAACAAAAATTATAGCTTACTCCAATTGCGGATTTTGCAGTTCCTACAAGTTGTTAGCTGTGCCATTTAGTCAACAATGTTTCACCAACCAGACTGTGATTTTTTATGGCTTACTCAATAGTTAATGATTGGCAATGCTCATAACCTTTTCGTTTTTCCCGAAAAACATTAAAAGCCACTTTCAAAAGTATAGATTTTTCTTGTTGCGCACCACTTTCCCTCTTTTAATAATACACCGGTAATTATAATCATAAAAATCACAAAATTTTTGTCCGAGTTATTAAAAGCGCGACAAAAAGAACCAGAATATTCATTCTGAAAGTCGGCAATTTTCAACTCATCATCTTATGTTAAACCACACAATGTTTTGAGTACCCAGGAAAACTACATTTTATCATGATGATACTCAACACGGCTGAAATCAACTTAACCAAAAATAACTCAGTCAGATAATGAGGAATAGGAACTTGGAAGAAAACTGTGGCCTCTACAGGAATAAGGTAACAGCATCATATCTGCAGATGATCGAGGTCTCGATGCATGCAAACTGATAATTACTCGCAGATGAGCTCGAATTCTATATTCACTCTCATTGCGTCCAGGATGTTTTCACTGTCTATCATTACCGAACACGAATAACAAAATCCCAGAAGAAATTATCACATTTCCACGTTATTTCTGGTGGATCTCCAACACTTATTTGCAACGCATAAATTATCACACGTGATAAAACCTCCACTATTGGTGTGCTAGACACCATCCATGTTAAAAAGATGTCGGCTGTCACATCATCACAGGTTTTTGTTGTGGCAGCTTACGGTTTGTTTTAAGACCCTACGTCTGCAAAAATTGTAGTCAGCCTATTATGAATCGCTTTGGGATGCTTTCAGCTAGCTTTATTGTCCAGTAATGAACATGGAGTCGAGCTCAGCTCTAACAACCATCAACAACCACGACAGATAACTTTATTTCAACAGAATAGACTACGCTCAAAGTGTTGATATAACTTACATCATTTTTCATATTCTCGAAAAAAAACCACCTATCTTTAACGTTGGATATTTTACTTCAGTCTGTTAGGTTCAATGTTCCCTCTTCCGCGAATACTCTACGCAATGGCTTCCGATGGGCTGATATTTCGTTTCTTCGGCAAAGTCCATCCACGTTTTCGAACCCCGTTGATTGGAACCGTTATTTCAGGCTTGTTGGCAGGTTAGTTTATTTTATGTGCCAATTAAAAACTTCGAATATCAAGCTTATAACAAATCGGATTTTCTGAAAAATGACCACACTCTTGAGGTGGGTCAAGATACGAATCTTGTCAAACAACTTTCACTAGTTTCTTTTCAGCTTCAGTGACATACCAGAGTGAGACCAAGCTTCTGCTTTCAAAACAGCGTTGTATATCAAGTCAGTGTGTTCCTATCAGGTTCTCCAATTGCAATGTTACGGATTACTGTAGATTCACCGTTTCGATTACGGGTGCTTCAGAGTCATGGGTGATGATCATGCAAACTTCTATAGGTTATAAAACCGGGTAGCTGTTTTCTGTGGTTTTCGAAAGAATCACTATAGTACTGTGAGGTCAAATATATGAGTGGGAAGACAATTCTAGTCATGGTTGTCGCTCGTTAACATGTGTTTTACCAGCCCGCTATCAAGAAGGACGAATTTTACACAGAATATGTTAAAATTAACTATTTATGTTTGTTTTACGAAGCGATTTCCGAATTTTCCGTAACCACTGACCAACCTTGAACTGTAGGCTTAAAACCAGTTCTTGCGTACGTCAAACATGTCCCGAATTGGAATCGATCAAATCCAGTGCCGTTCCCTATATGGAAAATCCCAAGTATCTTTGCAGTGGAATCAAAGATTACAGAATAACATTTTCACGTAATACAACTCTAAACTTGCTCTCATAAGATCACAGTCCTTACATTCAGATAAGGTTTTCGCAAACCCAGTTTGAAGGGACTCACCACATGTGAAGATCAATCCTATGGTTGTTCATGCAGATCTGAGGTTTGAGTTTGGCTGTGGTTACTGTGAGGCATTTTTGTTGACCACCATTCTATTAAACTCGAGAGAGTTACGTAATACTTACATCCACGCGCTCAACACAGTCCTACACGAACAACTTTCAGTGTGCTCAGTGATTCTTTGGAGATGAAACGGTATCGCTGTTGTTTAGTGCCCCCGGTAATTTTGTGATTTGGACTACCTGAGTTTGCTGAATCAGTTGACTTCTACAAACCAACTGAGCAACATATTATTTGTTGATTGGGGAACAATAGCCCTTCTTTAGTTTACATGGTGAACAAAGAATAGTATACTTTGATGTCTGTTCTACAAGTCTGATGTGTTCAGTCAATCGTGGAGCGTAAGTAAAACTACAGGAGAAAGCAAAATTCGGCATGTCACTCAGTTTCTGATGTGTTTCGCTGCTCATCCACCAAATGACTAACTCTGTGGCAGCTGTGTTGGTTTATTCACCCTAAAAATCACAAAAAACGAAATTAGAATTGAATCGAATCCATAGATACTGTAACCGGAAGCAGTTTGTCAGTTTGCTTTAGTGCATTGTAAGATGACATGGCTTTCAGTATTGCTGTTGAACTACAAGAACATTTGCGGAATAAGTTTTAAGTTCAAATGAGGTTGTCAAGTTTCAAAAATTGCGCTTTGGTATCATGCCAACAGTTAAGGTGACTATTAAGTGCAGTGACACAAACTCATTATAGGGATGTAGGTAACTACTACGACTCATAATGATCAACAGATCAGTTGCCTACAGGTGCATTGTTCTACATTAGCCGAAATCAACAGCCAATCAAACAGTCCGTCGTATATTTCAGCATCAGGGTTTATATCTCATTCTTCTCGTCAGTATTCTTATCAATATCTGTAAAACGCCTTAAGAAAATATGAAAAATAATCTGAAATTTTCAAGTCAATCCACCAAATCGTTTGTGCACACGAAAGCTGCAGATTCAGTATAGGCTGTAAGAGGATGGATGTGGAATAAACTCCCGTTGAGCAAATATTTCTAACACTGAGCATCTTCGTTATTTATATACGGTTGGCCAATAGACGTGCTACTTACGGACTTAAGGTGGTTAAAAGGTTATAGTCTAACTCATGCAGAACAGATATTTTGTCCTGGTTTGTAAAAGGATTGACACAATTCAACTGGAGAAAGGTAGATATTGGATAAAACGACCTCCTCAGTAAATTTGCCCATAACAGCAAAGTGCTTGAAAACAACTGGAAATACGTTCGACTGAAGCCAACAGTGATGTAGTAGCTTCCTAAAGAGCGTAGAAAATTGTACGAGTACAGTAAGGTGAGTCGGGAGGAACGCGAGGAGTAATAGATTAGTATGTAAACGGGAAAGATGTAAACAGAACTCAGAAGTGCGAGTCATGAAATGCAATTTTTTCTCGTTGCCAAAAGTGGCTGCCACACTAAGTGCTCAAACGATATTATGAGATAACACACTGTCTATGTACTTGATTTGGCGATGTTTTATTGATGACAGAAAGTGGGCCAATGACGACCAAAAACACAGTGACTCCCACCTCTGAGGGGGACAAGCAAGTATAAGTTAAGCGCGTTCCCCAAAATTTCAAGTTAAGATGTGTAGCAGAGAACTGTTTGTTAATACCTAGAACCCTACCTAATCGATAGTTAAGGTAAAACACCGTTTTTTATAACAGTCAATTAACGGTCCGCTTTTCGGATTAGGGTCCAGAACACTATTCATAAGATGTGGGTGAAACAGGTGGCCTAAACACTATTTGGAAAGGGTTGAATGTGATTTACATTTCTGTGTCAGAACCTACGTGATTCATTTATTTAAAAGTACTCGTTTAGAAATCATTCTGAAAAACGATATCGAACTTTTGTATTTCAGAGTGAAACTGACATGGCTTGATTGCGACTACTGTTAGATAACTTTTATAAATAGGCGGTGAATAAGTTAAACCTTATAAGAATCTGCGCATCTTTTGCAGTGCATTCAAGCATTGCTAGTGTTGCTTGAAGAAACAACTTCGAAATATATGACTTCTGAAACGACTTATAGAAACAGATTGTACGGGATCATTGTGATCTACGACAAACGCAGTTTATATGTTTACGAGTTACCTTAAACAATTCACAAATTATGAAATGTTCTGTGTTCGACAAACTACATGACCACTTAACAAACGGTAAGTTTATACGTTTCTTTTTTTTAATGAGCTTGAAAAAAAATTTTTGGTGGTTGAGAACAGTGGTGGTGTTGTTCGTAGCTGGGATTGGTAGTTTCGGTGCTGGTATGTTCGCCAAGCTTGGCACTAGGATTGAAAACGTTTCATCACCAAGCCAAGTGATATCATCAGTGCGCAATTGTTTCAGCATGGAGTTTTGAGCACAAGACCGTAAGCTGAAACAATTACTCACTGGTGATGTCACCTGGATTGGTGACGAAATGTTCGCAACCTTAGTGCCAAGCTCGATGAACATACCAATACCAAAAGATTTTTAATTACCTGCTAATAAAATTTCGAAACACGAATGTTTTTTTGCTTAGTGCAGTAAGCTTTTGATGTGATGTGAAATCTTGCTGCATTCTCCCTGACAAGTAGCGTCTCTTTTTATGGTTACTTTCGTGACCGCTCTCGGCAACCACAACGACTAAAGCAACAACAACAACAGTATACTGATTCACTATACTTATATTGTAATGCTGTATGGATTACAAACTACACCACAATTTAAAGGCCTGGAGAGAATTTGTCGTCCTAACCATGTACCGAATGCCTAAGGTATGCAATATCCAACTCATATTTGTAGAACATTTGTTTAACGTAGAATAATTTTGTGCAACGCAAAGGAAGTAAGTTGGAGTATAAGGAGCTGCAATGGGAGTCATCAGTACTAAGTTTGACCTGATGAATAGTTCAAAGTCCCGGAGGAGGTATGTTTGCGACACGGTAGACTTTTGCTCCATCCAACTGCTTAGTGTCGACCGTCAGGCAAATTACTGGAGGCAAGGATATCATCGTCTGGGCATAAAGGCGGAGGGGAGATGTGATTCGAACACATGAACTTTGTTTTATCTCATCGCTCTTAGTTCACTCGCAAAATTGTTCAACATGACCGTTTTCACACTCCAGTATTAAATCCGAGGCATACGGCAAAATTATTTAGGAAGCCCAAACGCTACCCGCTGTCGAATTGCTAAAACTCCCCCTACAACTGAACATTCACTGTCTACAGTCAATTCTGATGGCAGGACTTGACATGCTCAGCATTCATCCCCTCGATCGACAATTTGCTAGGGAAAAAATTACAGTTCTGAATTCAGACGCAAGTTGAGAAGGAACTAGTTTGTCTGCCGACTGAAGTTTATCTGGAACAGGCAGGCAAAGAAGAGAGAAAGATTAGGAAAAACATATCATTTGTTACTCATTGTTCATTCAAATTGTTCCGGTGATTTAGCCTTATTTAACCAAGCAGATAACAAGTTGACATTGTGTACCCAGAAAATTCTTTAGTCAAAAACGATTCTGTAAGCATTGTCAAGTCTAGCGATCCAAAGTCGTGCAGAGTTTAAAGCCCATACATTTAGAGATCCTCCACAGTCCATCGGTTTTGCGATCATCTAAGACCGAGGTTGGCAACAGTCAGTTCAATTGTGGCTTCGGCTAACTAAAGTGTCACGAAATCATACGACAAAATATAGCTTGTAAAAAAGTATTCAGTCACCATCACTTTTGGGCACATAACAAAGGATTGCTCAGGGTGTCATAGTTTTTATGTACTAGTTGAAGAAAGCACTAGAGGTTTCCTCTACTGTATGAGTCTAAGTAAACTGAAGGCGGAAATTCCTGAAAGTAATGTTGAATGACTGCACTTGTTATGCACGTCTACCGTAAGCTTCACATTTCAAGGTACTACTACTCGACAGACAAATACTGATTTAACACTAATCTTCTCTAAATTAGATAAGCAAACCTCACACAAATCTGACGTTCTGATGCTTCACATCTGATATATTGATAAGTTTAAACGAGATGCACGGAACTTGCTTGACTGATCGAACGGCTTGCTTCCGAAAATCCGTTACGTGTTAGAAAATGAAACCAATTTTTAACTACCGTTTAGACATAGTGGCAGAATCAGAAAGGCATGTAAAACCACTTAATGGTTCGTAACCATGATTGTGTCGCGTTACGTACATAAAAAATATGTAGACATTGCCTGCCAGAGCAAGAAGAATCTGCAGAAACGATATGTTAAAAGACGTGTCGAGCTAATTAAACTAGCTTTTATGGTGATGGTTGCCCAAAAGGACTTATAAATAATTTCAATGTGACTGATGGACAAGTTAATTTATTATATGCGGTTTTTAAAGTCTGTAATCATGCAACTGCAGTTCAGAAGGGATGGTGTTTGTCAATTGACTGAACAACATGCTCTTGTACCTGCTTTCTATCTCGCAAAACCAGTGAATGTATTCAGGATTGTTTGGAGCTACACACCACTGATCAAACAAGTAATGTTTTGGTCCACCAAATGAAATGTATGTGATTACAAACTGTGATGTGGAACTTCAGCTGTTAGCATAACTGATCACCATTTTGTAATCGGAGTTGCTGAACATGTAACGATTTCGAAACCTCACGCAGCATGGAAACAAACAACCGAAAATTACCAACGTTGTCTATTGCAAAGCATTCAAAGACAACATGCTGTTGACCAATCTAACCAATTTCTTATTCTGTATACATCAGATAGCAAACATCTGTTACGATATCCATAGGCTACGTTAATTCGGCATCATGAATGTCACCAACCCCTCTAGTGAATCCAGAGGGTTATTGTTTTTAACGCCACTGTCTTGTCAGCAGAAAATGAACCGTGATAACGAGAAGATTGTGTGTTTGGTTTGTGTAGAGTAAACCTAAGTGTAGCTGACAAAAATGTTTAGGTAAAAATTGTGCGTTTTTAGCATTTAGTTTCCCTAATTTGGTCCTGTAACGGAAAATAGTCACTTAAATCTGTACCGTTGCACGCGCTTGTATGAGTCAGAAACAACCGATACGACAACAGATGCGTAGAGAAATAATTACCCAATATTGTTTTGGTGTGTGGTTCTAACTGCGAGCACAGGCTACTGAAATCCATCTTAACTGAAAAGAGGAAAATATTAATTGCACTACTCAAACGATCTTCCATACTTTACTGTTCAACAACAACAACAACACAAAAACCAAAAAGCTGGATTCAGATGACTACAATCAATGTGAATTAGCGTTCAATATAGTGAACATCATTGATTTATTGTGACTAATTTGTGTTTGAATAAAATCAACCTAGTGGAACACTACATTTTCCGTTCACATATGTCACAGAATGTTCCCAGCTCTATTTGTGTTCAACTTCCAGATCGTTTTGTAAACTTTTTTTCCCAAGATCACCATTTTTGGTTGCTTTTGGAACTGCTTGTTATGGAGCATTACACGTACGACTTTCATCAAATTTATTTCCCGTCACTGTAATAATTTAACAAGTGTGAGTTGAAACTGGTGACTCCGTTTGTTTGTTTCTTCTTCAATTCTTGCATACAATTGAATAAAACAAACGAACATCCCAGTTAAACATCTTGACTATTTTTTTAGTAAGTTGTTGCCACTAAACCATTGTGTCTTGTCTATGTGCCAGCAGCTGACCAGATTCTTGTGATAATCCTATAACGAAGTCACGGTGAACATGTATCATCTGATTTTGCGAAGTGAACATTAAGTCTTATCTGTCACGGTTGACAGTGCAGTGAATTTTGATAAATTTCCACAAGAACTTATTGTGGACCGTTTCCACTAAAATTCCATTTCAATGTTCAGTGTTACGGAATAAATGAACCGAACCAAAGTATTTTACATCCTGTCTGCCTCAGTCCACTGTTGACGTCCCATCAAGCATATTTTCCTGTTGTCTACAGCCATGCATTTAAATGCATCAGCAGGAGGATATCGTTTCTCTTTCAGAAAGAATGGGTTATTCAGTCATCTGTCACAGTGTTGTTAGAAAATTCGTCTTGAGATTGTTCCCAATTTGCACCCTTAGTAACCAAATTTATAGGTGAAGCCTAATTCTCACTCGACACTAATTCCAACATCCTATCATGACTATTTTTTCCCCACTCTTCTTTTTTGTGTTACGTGAGTCCCTGCTTTTGGCAAAAAGTCGTTTATGTCAAAGTGTGCGGTTAACGTAATCTTAGCCTTTCCGCATTTAGAAATCTTATACCCCCTTACCCTACGGAATGGCCTTACCGAATTGATTGGTTGACCCAACACAACAACCTAATGCGTTTATGTAATCAACTGTTTTACTGCTTCTTCTTAAATGACTTATCGGAAGCTTTCTGGTGCTTGTCTCAAACACACATCGAAAACAATTTTCTTCTTGGCTCCCAATGTGTTAACGCTCTGACTGTCACGTTTAGCCATACCTTGACCTTTATTCTCCATTTTTATAAAAAGCGGGCAAACTTGCATTCTATCAATCATTTCTCTCATCAGATTTTTGTGGGTACATACGTACTCCCACCCTGACTACACTGTTCCTCTGTTACCCTTCCCGAACCTCCAACTGAAGAAATGGATCTGTTTTCTGGATCCATTTGGCACACGTCTAACTACGATGGCACTTCTAATTTGAACGTGTGGCTCCTTGATATTTTGGGTCACATATGTCACTTACCTGCAAACTTTCATCTGATCTCGTTCATCCGCTTCATTTGGATTTTTCCACAGGTTTAGCTGCTTCCCCAACCGTACCCTCTTTGTATTCGTGCCTACCCATACAGTTCTTCGGATATCCCTCAGTCAATGCAGTATTCTATTAAATTCGACATTTTTACAAAGAACTTGACAGTAAAACCGAGTTCGTAACTTCATTAGGTATTCTGTCTGTCAAAGCAACAGTTATGCAAAAGCTGAATCTTCGTCTACCAAGGTGCACAACAAACAATCAGTCACACATAAATCACACGCACAGCGCATTCAACCTGAGGTTTGAGATCTACATACAGTTCTGTTTGCGACACGGTGAACTTGTGAAGAAAAACCGATGGACTTCTGTTGTGGAGTACTGGCTATATATTTACTGAACTAAACTCCATGAAAAATTACGTTCCCGAGGAGGTGAGTAGAAAAGGTTTGATCGATTTTAAAACATTCGAAACAATGATAATGAAACCTGCAGCCAGTTTTACCTTGGGTTTTAGGACATTCTCAGCTATCGATTGGGACTATCCCCTTGACTTCAAACGAGTATGCGTGTTTATAATACAGCGTTATATTTTCAAGAACAATAATTAACCACAGAATTACAACATGCTCCACATCAGCTAGTGTTTAGATGCTAAATCAAAGAGGCGACTGTGGACCAATTTGATGAACCACAGCAACCTTGATGGGACTATAGGGATGATACTTTCCCCAAAAGTTAGCGAAATACATTGCGGACCTTTCTTGAGAATTACAAAACTTGGTTGCATCCGAACCACAGAGCACGCCCAATTTTTCGTGATTTCCATTACGACGCGATAACTGCTACTGACACTGGATGGATGGTTAGAATACTGTTACCAAAGAGCGATAGATACAAGATGGAAGTGGAACCACCTTACATCTCAAAAATACGAGCGACGTAATTCAAAATCGCACTCGAACTGTGAACGGGTAATTGTTGTGTTCAACTTTGACTAGCTAAACTTGACTTCTAACGTTTAGCGTCGCCATTGGTGATTGAGACGACGCCAGTCACATGTTCAGCTGAAGTCCTAACATAATTTATTTTACTAAAATGCTCTACAGCCTAAAGATGCAACGATAGTTGACCCACTGGTATAACTCATTCAGACTAACTTCGGAAGATGAGGCTACTCATTGTTTACTTGCTGGCCTTCTCACGCTGGTGATAACATTTGCTTATGTGTAAACAAATTGATTTGATGTTGACTCAGTCTCATGTGAGTCGCTTCTCACAGTTCCTTCGTTCAACCCTACCAGTTTTTTCTATTTATTAACTGAACTTCTAGTCCCGGATCAGCACAGGGAAAAAAGTGCACCGGCAAAGATCTTCACCTGTCATGTGTGAAAACTCGAAGTTACTTGTAGGTTGGTTTTGAACAACTTTCAATTCAATCATGACACCATTTTCGTTGTCCGTTGGGATGTTCCAAATTTAGACGGTAGGTGAAATTCGAATCAATGATTACTTTTAAAGGAGTACTTGTAAACTGGATGTCACATAGCTGAAAGTTTGAGCTGAACTGAGAACATCTTTAGGTTGTCTGAACAAAACTTTTTAAGTCGCTAATGTTTGCAAACGGTTTTCATAAATTTACACTTCGTGGTAACAAAACCTTTCATGGCAGGCAGCTTTAAGCGATATTTCAGTCTTCGATTTTCCCGTGTCTGAAATGGACGGACATAAATCAATAAACCGAAGACAGGTCTGAGCCAGAAACTTTCTTATCACGAGCAAAAGCATTTACTCATTCCGTCAACAAGCTAAAAAGCACAAAGTCGATCTTGGCGGCGAGTGTTTAAAACGAGTTCAAAGAGATATTTCCTTTGTTGAAATGTCGACTTTGGTTTTCAAAGTGTGTACAACTGTGCACCTACGTCTACGAGTAACATCACTTCGACGATATGATATGACAAAAGAGCGTTCTTGAAGAACTCTTCAGAATCAGACACTTTCAAGTTGTCGACCGAACAAACGGCGGGTTCATTTAATATCTAAATCACGAAGGTGTAGGTACAAGGAGTACGTCAATTGACTGCAGTCTGCACGATGGCTACTGCTTCTCCACTGGAGACGGTAAGGTAATTTGAACAGTGATCATGAATAAATGTGGCTGACCGTTTAAATATGGTAATTTAGCTAAGCCCGCTATGGTTAGGTCAACAATGTCGGGGCCAACATGGCTGCCTCTTGAGAATGTAGACCAAATCGGAAATTCTGGCTGGGGCGTAGACAGACACCACTAAAGAGCTCTAAATAAGGAGTAACTCAGGTTTGGCACTGTCCTTCGGGAGGGGCTTGCGGTCAACTTTGTTTCCAGTTTATAAACTTGCCCGATATAAACAAAGGGTAAATGTGTTGGGCCAGATACAGCGTGTCACAACCTTCCAGTGACTGAGACGTCGTCATAGGTTAGATCCAAAGATAGATCAGAAGGCGTTTACACGAAACATAACTGGTCAGGGAAGTGAACAGTGTGTGCGTTGGTGTTCGAATGGATGAACTGCCTCATTTTCCCTATGAGCATGTTGATGCTCAAACCGACACCATGTAGAGATAGCCTGAATGTGGGCTGGAACTGGGAATCCCTTGCGTCATGGGTTGGAGCTGTATCGTTTGTGATGTGAGAATTTATGTGAAGTGAAATGTTGCTGGTCTAACCCCCAAATTTTGATTATTTCTGCACGATGGGTCCAGACAAATAGAAACCCGGCCAAGAAGTGTCAATATGATGATAAGCATCAAGAAGCCTTATGAAATTTATTTGTCGACTTGTAACCGAAGCTAGTGCAAATTGGTAATCCGAGATGGACTACGTTCATCTGCACTCAATCTCATGTTTTCCTTAACTGTCGAAGGGGATTTATGCTAACCTTTCAAAGGCCACATAGATTTGTTTGCTCGGTGTATGCCGTCCACTGTTGCGCAACTTCAGTAATGGTGATTGAAGGCACACGTCACTTTTGAAAATATTGGCATCTAGCCGTAGTATGTGAGCGATGCGCTTCAACGCGTTCAAACTCAAATAGTGAATGTGTTTTTGAACTCTCAGCGTGTAAAATTAAGTGACTATCCCTAAACTCATGTGGCATTCAAATAAATTTCGTTTTGTTTGAAATGAAGGGAAACCGAAACCACTGTGAATTCTGTGTCATTGCCTTTGGACACGAACGGGATACTGACCTCGACAGTGAAACACTTCGTAAAAACCGCTTCACTATGGCCATCAGTTTTCTGCAGAATAGTTTGGATTCTGATTTAAAAAGTATTGTTTCTATTCGTTATTGTGACCTCTTTTGGTCAACAGCAATAGACAATTCTGTTGTTGCGATTAGTGATAGTGTTAGCAACTAAATAACACAGATGATTATTTATTTTCTTGAGAAACGATTTAGAATTACTGCAAAACAGTAATTAAATAGATAAATTTGAGGGCTTTCATTGCATCTCGGCTAATATATTCAAAATGGTCGAATTTATGTTGAAGTAATTTTTATTTACATTGATAACTTCACTGTTCTTGCCCTTAAAAAATGCACCGTGTAAGTAAGAGAACCGTCTCATTCACTCGTTCACGATCTCTGCAAGTGCTTCTGTGAATCTTGTATTTTTTAAAGTTAATTTGACATTGTGAATTAAAAACGGAAGGAAGAACTGTTTGTCTGTAACTTCACTTTCGCCGTTTGCCCGCTACTTGATAGGATTTACAAGGTTTGTTTACTTGTGGTTTGCTGTCATTTCCATTGTAATTTGGAAAGTTCATACACTACCACAGGTTACTAAGCTGAACACCCGGAGATCACAGACCAATGAAAATTTATTCTGTTGTGATCAATAATTAACACAAATTTTCTCGGGTTATTTTCGCTTATAATTGTATGGTAATCTACCCGTTGTTGTTGTGCTTCTTGCGCACGCTGGAGGAAAATAGATAAACACATCGTATGTGAAAATATCTAACAAAATGCTAATTCGGGGCTGTTATGAAGGTCACCTAGTCAGTAGTTTTCAAAAGGTGTAGAGACAGCCCTTGACTCAAATCAGAAGTCAGAAGTCAGACGAACCTGCTCTCGTAAGCACAAACTGTTTGCCGGAGATTGCAGTAAACAAGAGCAGAGCTGTTTTGTTGCACACAATATCAAGATAACTAATATCAGCTTTTTCGTCCTGTTTACTGCGAGGAAAATAACTGCTACTTGGTTTCGGACTCTGTTAGTAAGACGTAAGCATGATTTGGACGAAAAACATGCAGTTTGTCAAGATGTTTCAAAACCTCCGTATAATGGTTACTGCACACGCAAAAGCTTCATTGTGCACGACTTGGCAGACCGTTATCGAAAACCCGTTCGTAAGAAAAAGTATTCCGTCAAATGCACACACCAACATTTGACACTTTCAATAGAACCCACCGCGTTACTTTCTTAAATCCATTCGTTGAATTGTGATTAAGTTATTTTTAAACAATCTTCGAAGGACACTGAAGGACAGATTATCGATCTAACTGGTCTAACCTGGTTTGTGAAAAGAATGTAATTGATAGCAAAAACTGTATGTTGTCAAATATACTAACTGAGATAACTTTGGACGGCTGGTACTGATAATTCAAAAATTCATAATGTTATGTTGAACGAGAGAATACAAGACAGTATTGAATGTATCTCGATACAAGAATTATTACAAAGTTGTCTACTGACCAGATGTTCGGTTAAATACCAGTATGTTACGTCCAGTATGTAATGCTCTAGCGTTTTTTTCAATAACTTCTGAGTGATTCCATAATGTACATCACTTTGGCCAAACTGTGATAACAGAACTTTTTCCCATAGAAGTACGCAATAATTTTAAATGCGCTTTAGAATCCAATGAGCACATTAATTGAAAATTTGTGTCGAGCGATGGTATTTTTCCTAGATATACAAATATCTGCCTATGTGACCGCACAAGTTTTGATCACACGAACACTAACCGGTTTGCCTTGGTAGTTTTATCCATTAGAAAATTAAGAACTAAACAGTGATGTTTCAATCGCCAATTATTCTGATATCTTTATAAAATATTGGTCAACTTCAGTACTTATAGGTACCTTTGAGGGTGCAAAAAATATGTGCTAGTCTTGCTTATCTTTTCTTCCCTGAGTTGTTTAAATTGACTTCAAATTCTGCAACGTTCCGGAAACATGAACGTTCACGGAATAACCACACAATCATTCTGTTTTCTGTACCATTAATTATTGACTATGGTTCACAGTTAAAGAGGTTATTCTATGGGAGATTTCGACACACGGAAAATTACTGTTAGCCTAATACCTTTTACAGCTGACAATCCCTGTTGAACATTCCGTCTCAGAATGAAATAAAATGTCTTCCAGTTGACCTTATTTGAAATTGTAGATATACAATTTGTCCAAAAATTCGAAGTCACACCTCTTAGTAAACAAAATTGCTAAATTCTTCCTGGCTCTTTTTGACTATTTGGTTTTGGCATCAGACGACAACTATGTTGTTTGGATAAGTAGCCACCTTCCGAAAAACAACGTGGTACAAACGAAAAAACGCTAGTCATTGCGGTTGCTAGCTCGATCAATTTCTATGGATTGAGATATCATGTCGGAATTCACCTGATCGTTATCCTAACAACTGTCCTACTGTTGACTGCTCAAAGCGCCTTGCTACTGACCGTGACGGCATGTCAGTAACTAAAATATAGCACGCCATCAAATCTTCACCTAGTCATTAAATCAGGGAGAACACGTGTGTCGCGAGATATCGACATGGTCAAGCACGTCCAGATGACTGATCGTATAATGAACTCGATCAACTCTTTCAGCGTATCATTGTGTATCTGAAACCCGAAACTTCTGACCGTGAATGAAGCCTCATTAATCGAACACCGAAGACAAACTCTGTGCACGCAACAGTTATTGGCTCAGGCTTTATCTCTTGCCCATCAATAAACCTCTCAGTCGATATTTTTTCTCGTTCATGTGTACACCATTCGCGTAACAGTAAAAATGTCTGAATTGCTTACCTTAATTAAGCCACTGAAGAGATTGAACGAAATGTCACCACCCCGTAAAATACATTCCATCTCTGTGTTGACAAACTAGATAGAACGGACCCCCAGTGGTTTGATCATTCCCTTAGTTCGCAAGCCTCAACCTCCGCGTGATATCCTGTCTAACTAATTTCACTCTGAACAGTTAGTTTGCGTAACAACTGATGCGAAAGTCTTTCTTTCCTCACCACTCGTTACCTTTAATACGCCTAATTTTTCAGTCTCATTGTTTGAACCCTATTGTGTGCGTGTTACGAACAAGGAAATGAGAGGTAATCCAGTCACGACAATTTCAAGGGAATTATGTGTTTTTTAAAACGCGACAAAAATTCTCATTATGTTAATATACCTAGTAAGCTTTATGACATTCTTGCATATAACATGTATATCTGCAACGGTTTGAAAACAAAAAACCAGCACAAATTTTCTCTGTTGACGGACCCAGAGAATGTCAATGATAGTGCTGATGAATTATAGACAGATTTGCTGTTCATCTTCTACACTTCAGCGGGGTTTTGGGGATTAAAAACATTTCAGGCCTCAACAACAACAATCACCGAAAGTTGTCCGAAAAAAATGCTTCAACGTCAAATTAAATCATCCACCAACAAAAAAGTGACCTGTTACAAGTATTTTTTTTAATTCTCACAAATGTCTCATTAGACCAAAATATTCATCAAATTTTTTAAACAAATCCACGGGTGACATTAGTCGATTTGTCCTGAAGTGCGTGTTGAAGCATTAACTGATGGAGTAATATGGTGACAGCGTTTTTTCTTCTCGGTAAGTACCGCTACACCACAATCCTGGTGCAGTGTGATCTACTCCCTTTGGCAAATAAAACGATTACTGATGAGTAGTCGGGGATTTTGGTTTATTTTCAAGTTGAACACTCGCATTTGATCGCAGCCTTCGCATTCAGATAGACTTTGAAGCCGGCCTCGTTCGAAAAGAAGCACTAGACTCGAGTTTCACTCTCATTAGAGCTCGTCAGCAGTGCATATCCTTGCGACGACCGGGAGTTGAACTCCGGCCACGCATTTACGAGGCAGTCGTGTTGACCACTACGTCACTGACCCCACATTAGACACGACCGAATTATCAAATCCGAACGCTCATCCACCGTCTCCGAAGTCTTACTCGCTGGGTTATCGATTGGGGTTAACGGAACAGTTACTGTGTTTTCTCTCGAGACGACCTGTCAACCTGATCACTGCTCACAAACGAAAGTGGTTGAGCTTTCAGAGTTGATTATTCGGTCGTGCTTAATTTGAGGTCAATGACATTACACTTCACCCAAGTTAATCGATACCCAGTATCACATAAACTTCAAAATTCATTTGGAATATGGTGTAGAACCATTACCAAACGTTCAATGCAGCTGGACTCTCAAGCAGTTCAACGTAAACTGCGGTTAGTTTACTTGTCTCACAACACTCGAATTTGGTAAGCTGACAGTAGAAGTGGGCATTTTTATAACAAGTAACGAAAGTTTTGGTAAAATAAATCAAGAATCGCAATATTCTGTGAACATATTACCGGACTGTGATTTTTGCACAATCAGACGTTTATGTCAATCACACTTTGTCATCTCTAGCCTGATAACTCATAAGAAGCCACCTAAACAGATCGGATTTTCAATTCCTTAAAATGAAACGAATCATGTTGAGTTGGGTGTGATTTTCACTCACATCTCGAGACCACTTAGGCAATAGTTAGATACCTCGAAGTGGAAACCTATTTTGGCCGTATCATTATGATCCAGCAAACTGGACGGAGTAAGGTGAAGTTATTCAACACTCCTGAACACAAAGTAGCTGGACGTCACATATTTTCTAAAAATGCTCCACATTTTGTCATTCAAGTAGAAATCTTCACAGTTTGTGAAACGATGGTGGTTTCTTCTATCGGCTGGCTGACTGAAATTTTTGGGCCTAGTGTAACCATGGTAAGTTTCGTCTAAATGTCCATGTGCCCAGCCGCACTGAACTTTACCGATGGCCATTCGGTAGGCCAAGGTTTCGGTCGCTAGGTATGCGAAAAACTAGTTCCCCATCGTACGGTTGTGGAAGTGCGCTAGTAACCATTGAAATGTTTGCTTGAGATGCGAATAAATTCCACCTCATGTTTATTTACAGGGAAGATAATCATCCGAAGTCAGATTTCTCTTGCCATTTTTTCCACAAATGCCTGCCTCATACTCCGAAAGGAAGTGAAAACCAAGGGTGAGAAAAAAATCAAATGCAATGGGCAAACCGCCAGAATCAAGGGTTCATCCATTTACGGCAAAGCTGACTGGATATCCCTGATCACTTAGTCAAACATGGATCCATTTAAATATTTGCCATGGGCTCATAAATTGTCAGCATTAATGTAGACAAGTAAACGGATCATGCAAATGGACATGTTATTCACACGCTTGCAGCGCTCGGTCTGGTCTGACCCGCCAACTGTCTCAATGTGTTCGCATAAACTCACCACAAAGGCTTCAAAGTTGCGACATTTACCTCACTTTAAACAAAACCGGGTTCAGAGCCGGAAGTATTCAGTTAGCCATAACTTGTGAACAAGACCTTGAGTGTGCAATCGCAACAGAAAACTGATGTCCTAACGCCAGCGAAATCCAAATGATAACCCCACGAGGACCTACTTCTCAAAATGATTTACTAGAAACACGTCCACCTAAAGCGCAATCCAGCCCAAAATTACCAAAAATCCCAGTTTATCCCTCACAGAATTCAGGCTTCAACGTTGTTTTCTCTCTTGTATGACAAACTTACTGAATTTCATTCAAGTAAGACTGTTGAGTTTTTACGTTGGCCGTAAATTAAATAATTCAACTCAGATTCTTAACATGATCAAGAAACAAGCCAAACCAACAAACAGTAGTAACCGCAGTGGATGGGTGCGACAAATACTTCGATTCTGTGCTTACTTTGACATGTTTCCCGCTTGGTCAACTACCTTTCAAGGGCAATTGTACTAACATGCTTGTTTGATTCTTCTTCCAGTTTAGAGACCGTTTTTCCTTTGCACTAACTATCAGATTGAGAAACGCGCACTGAAAGAAAATTATGACCAAATATTAATTTGATCTTCCGTTAATAAAATCATTTGCTAATTGTCAGGATCCTGAGATTGGTGACCGTAGCACAGCTCATAAATCTTAATGGCAGGTATGGGGATTTGGATCAACAAGGTATAATTTGTCTTTGAAAAGAAGTTCGGTGCCATGTGAGCGCTAATCACAAACGTTACTGATTAAATTTTCGGTTGCACCCTTATACACAGTATGGATCGCCATACACGTCATCTGAACGAGAGGAGTGCAGTTAGTGTTTCAGTCCACAAATGGATGGATACCTTCGATGTACTGTGAGCAGAAGGGAGCATCAACAAGTCTTGGTTTTCTTATATGGTGGATCAACGGTGACTTGAAAATTCAGGATCAAGTGTGAGTGATATTTAAGTTGCAGAAATCCAAATTCTGTAAAACAGCCAGAAATGTCCAGAAGTTTTTTGTTGCAGGTGAACGAGTTCGACGAATTTAAACACAACATGAGACATTGGATGTAGCCTGTTTACTAAGTTTTGAAGCGAAACACAAAAAACGTGCTTTAATGATACTCCTTCCTCAGGACCAAGCGGCTGACTGGGACAAGGACATGGACGGTCGTGTCTTTACCACCAACAGTTTTCTTTCAATCGTCCGTAATAAAACAGTTGTCCTAGGAGTTTATCGGTTACGGGCATCGGTTAGAATTGATAGAACGGTCGCCGTTCTTATCCTCAAAACACTTGGGTAATCAGAGTATTAATGAGAAACGGTTGCAGCTGTATGGTTACACGTAATATTTTAACTGGTCCAAGGTAACGTCAGCTTTCGACAAGGCTTGTCCCACAAACGCGTGAACCAGAGCTAAACTGCTGACTCTTAGTCTGCAAAGGCCGCGATCAAAAACGCATAGAGTTTAATCGAAAGCAACGGAAGTTGTCGCTAGCTAGGAGTAATCAGGTATGTCCTCCACAATGCATATGAGTTCACTCTTCCAGCTGAAAACATATTTCTATATAAATGGATACTTCATTACTCAATCATATGCAGGCTGTTTTTTTCAATAGGGTGACACACTGTTTCTCTGCCCATGACCATTCATTAGTGTATCTAAAGATTTGCATGCTAGACTAACAGTAAGAATGGCAGTGTGCATTTTATGTGGATAAGTTTTAACACCTCAACGTCACACATGCAAAACACTGTTGCAAAACACGTATTCAAATGGGATAGCGTTGTTACAGCTTGTTGACAGACGCCAGTTTACAAATCAGTGTCAGTAAACAGCTAGAATGCTATTACCTTCAAAACATTCTTCATGGTTATCTCCCAGCAGTGGTCTGTACACATCAGAAAAAAAATTTACCGAACGAGAACTTCGTGTAAAAAATCAAAGTTTTCATCTATCTCTGTCTCCATCTGTTCAGTCCAAACGAGAACGACACCAACCCCTTTAAGGGCTCAGTTTGATGACAGAAGTCGGGAGGTATTAAGTGAATATCATATCTTACCTTTATGATCAAAAACTGACAAGCAAACTACATTGGAGAGTGGTTGAACGAGACACTGAGTACTTCCTTTGGCGTCAGTTTTGCTTTGAGTATGTCCAATCAATTTCATTGAATCCGATAAACAGTTCTTCAAGTTGAAGGTGATTCCCCCCTTGGATATACGATTCAACCGACTTGTGACAACAGTATCAAATCACATGTTAATTTTATAAGGCCACTTTTTACGATCTGGATTTCAGCATTTTTCTACAGTCTTACAAGGTTAATGCATTAGCCTCTATGTCATTGGCTGTACATTAGACATATGGTAATAATCATATCCAACAGCTCAACCTCCTTCGTCTGTGAGTAAGCCTGATGTTAACTGATCTACTGGAGCGGGGAGGATAACTGTCGGGATAACTACAAAAGAAAGAACCAAGATTAGGGTCACTCGGTCAAGTCAAACTCATACAATTTCTTACACTTTCTGAACAGTGTTCGTTACGCTAAAGAGTCAATGATTTGATTGGAAGAAGTTAAATGTCGATCACAACCCAGTACGGCTTCTGTGGCCACAGAACTTGTTCAGTCAGCCTTGCCGAACATAAGCACCATACCCAAGGTTCGTTCTTATCAGAGTTTGTCAGTAGTGGATTTACTCACCAAGACCGTCAGCTGAATTCCGGTCCACATTCTTGTGTGGTGCCTGTGATGACCACCGTAACAATGCGTCCACATTGGTCAAAATCAAATTACTGCGATTAAATCTTCATTCGTAATTACTAACGAGAAATTTGCAAACCGCCTCATTCTCAAGGCGGTTCCGGTTGATTACTGGGGTATGATAAGCTCGTCAGCAAAATAGTGGCCAACGTGCTAGTCCCAGTTGGACAGGATCCCAGTTCCACTGCGGACAAAGGTGTACACTATTGATGGACTCTTGCCCATCCCAAAATACCGCGTGAATAACCCAGGTCATAACTAAATATCAGTGGTATTAAGCATAACACAATCAAACCATTTATTTTTTAGAAACACGTCTTGGGTCAACCACAATGTTTTTTTAGATGCGAATACTCCGTGCACACAAACTTCCTGTCTGAAAACTGACTGCGAATTCACTTTATTGTTCATGTGTTTTTCTTGTGCTCTCCCTAGGTTATTTTTGTCTGTCGAACCAAATACTTGGAGTTTTGGAGCGACACATTCAAACGATTGTAAAACCATTCTGAGAGCACACCTCCTAGGACTAATTGAACTAGTGGTACAAGAGTATCATGTTCAGTCAGTCAACAGTTAGGTATATTACAGATTTTTTTTATCTTTCTTGTTTGCTTTTCAGGAGTCATGGCGGCAATTTTCAATCTCAAGGACTTGGTTGATATGATGTCGATCGGTACTCTGCTAGCCTACTCGTTAGTCGCTGTCTCGGTACTCATTCTACGGTAGGCCATTTTCATTTATGTGACGAAATTAAAATTATCTCGTTATTCATTGTTAACAATACAAAAGTATTGTCTTTTGATGCTGAATCTAGAGCTGTCAAGTCCAGTGTTATTTTATCAAACGTAATTATTCAGTTAAAAGCAGTCACTATGAAAATGGTTGTTGTCAGCGTAAATGGACATTTGAACATTGCGTTTAACTCTACAGAGTGCTCCTTCTAGACTGAAACTTCCCCGGAAAAAAATAAGTCCGTCCAATAATCACTTTTTACGAGACACGGAAATGTCCACTTTAGGTGACTCTATTTACGAAGCAAGCATCTGGAACCGTACATGAAACACTTTTAAGGATTTAGAAATAACGCAGTAACCCCCGGGAAGAAACGGCACAGCAATCATAGCGGACAAACTCAAGTTGATTAACATAAGAGCAGATTACTATGAAAAATAAAGCTGTCTGTGCAATTTTCAAACATTGATCTGACAAACTAGAATCTGTTTCACAAGTGACTAGGGAATCTGACATATGACATTTATCTGTAGTTTCGGTCTCCGCACTACGTCAAGTTGCAGTTAGTCCTAACATATTGTACACTTTTTCAAGTATCACTAATCATAAGCGTATTCAGAGTAAGGCTCTTCCTTGTTCTGCCTTGCGTTGGATGATGAAGTTTAAAATATCAGCAGTAACTAAAATTGGAATAGTCTCGAGCTTCCTGTCAGAAATCAGTTTATACATTTGGAGAATTAACGGTGAAATGACCGATAGTGTGCACGATGCAAACTGGAAAGTCTGGAGAATATCACATACTCAAAAACCTGAGAGCTAAGTTACGTGTGATATGAAAGTACCTCCACTGATTTAGCTTAGAATGTATGAACACACGTGCACGGTGGGCTTTAGATGGATGAACTAGTGAGTTAAAAAACCCGTACAGTATGGAACAAAAGTTTCCTGTCATTTTGTGGCTCGACGTAATTTTTGTCTAGCTACCTTCAAAATAGCGCCTTTTACGAAAAGTTTTAAAACGAGTTCGTGGATGGACAGATTGATTTCGAAGGCTTATACCAATTCTTGTGCATGATAGTCAAAAATAATTAATAAGTCCTACGTAAAAAATATGTGGACAGTGACCGAGTTAATGTAACCAGACGCGACATAAACGTCCAACAATTTAAGAACTACTTTTCAAGTCGACCAAAGCACGTACACAGGCGAACAGACTAATAACCGCTTAGCAATATGACCAGTTTCAGACAGGAAACCATCAGTCAAGTTGGACAGAGATTCAAACGCCGTGTGTATGAATGATTTGATCATGTTCGTCTTGAGCTGATCAACGGAGAACAGAGATGAATAAGAACTCTGTTGTTGATGTGCGCGGACAGAAGTGGGTGCGCTTGAATCCTGCGTTCTGTGAAAATCCGAAGTGGTAATGAAGAAACAAAATACAAACACACTGAGCGTCAACAAATAATATAACTACTGTTTAGAGTATCGATTAGGTAAACTGACAAAACGAGCTCAGTGAGCGACTCATGGAGAAATGCTACGTCCCTGTTAACTATGGCTCATGCTTTAGCCTTCATAATCCAACAAATTGTCAAACGACGTTGTAAAAAGGAAATCAGAACAATGCCGAAGAACTGCTGCACCTCAGTGGCTTCGGAGCATGACAGCTTGGAAGAACATCGCTTCAGAGTATTCAGATCTATTCGTCCAGATAACCCTCGCTACATTTACACATGCAGCAGTACATTTTTGGCCGAAGCGAAATGTCACCAAAAGTCACCCCAAACTCTAAAATGTCTAACTTGCGAACAAGTAAAACCATAACAACGATGTGCCAACAGATTGCGGAATTTCAATCAACCAGTTAGCCATGAACTAACGTTTGAAAGCTCGAAACGGTGACAACCAACAAAGAATCTCAAACCGCATAGCTTTACGCGTATAACGTTAAAATTGTGACAATTTTGTCAGAGGACATAAGTAAACAACACCATCACTACCTGCTAGCTTTGTTCGAGTATTACCTAACTCTCGGTAAACAGTTCAGTGAAACAATCTTGCCTAGAAATCGATTTCTGGAACTCACTAAGTCAAGACGGTAATCTGTCAACTACTCATACACTGTTAACGAGATTCTTTCAGCAGAAAAGAACAAGACACGTGTATGAAGATCGAACAAGATGCTATACACAGTACACCTCTCCAACATTCCTCCGTATGTGATGCTTAGATCAAGAACCTATTGGCGTAAGGTTCTTCTATTATAAATTTCCGTTTATCTTAATCTGTACACGTTGTAAAACCTTGCCATAACTGTTGTGTTGTCGCCCGACCGCATGTTCTTTGATATAACGGGATCTGCAGACCGTACTCGGTCACCTTGGTATTGATACTAGGCTGAGAAGAGNAGAACATCGCTTCAGAGTATTCAGATCTATTCGTCCAGATAACCCTCGCTACATTTACACATGCAGCAGTACATTTTTGGCCGAAGCGAAATGTCACCAAAAGTCACCCCAAACTCTAAAATGTCTAACTTGCGAACAAGTAAAACCATAACAACGATGTGCCAACAGATTGCGGAATTTCAATCAACCAGTTAGCCATGAACTAACGTTTGAAAGCTCGAAACGGTGACAACCAACAAAGAATCTCAAACCGCATAGCTTTACGCGTATAACGTTAAAATTGTGACAATTTTGTCAGAGGACATAAGTAAACAACACCATCACTACCTGCTAGCTTTGTTCGAGTATTACCTAACTCTCGGTAAACAGTTCAGTGAAACAATCTTGCCTAGAAATCGATTTCTGGAACTCACTAAGTCAAGACGGTAATCTGTCAACTACTCATACACTGTTAACGAGATTCTTTCAGCAGAAAAGAACAAGACACGTGTATGAAGATCGAACAAGATGCTATACACAGTACACCTCTCCAACATTCCTCCGTATGTGATGCTTAGATCAAGAACCTATTGGCGTAAGGTTCTTCTATTATAAATTTCCGTTTATCTTAATCTGTACACGTTGTAAAACCTTGCCATAACTGTTGTGTTGTCGCCCGACCGCATGTTCTTTGATATAACGGGATCTGCAGACCGTACTCGGTCACCTTGGTATTGATACTAGGCTGAGAAGAGGTTTTATTTCAGTATGTGGAATCTATACTTACTAGATTCTTGAATGCAGACATCTGCATCTGGTAAAGACGATGAAGACTTCTGGAAAGATTAAACGATAGACTAGTCACCAAAGCCGACAATCTGGCTCCCGCATGGACATCACTTCGTCAACCCAGTAACAAAGTTGTTTCTAGGCTTACTTCCCGCCCGTAAAAGAGATTTTTTACAACTTTTCCAAGACTTAACCCCCAGAGAATCCCTTTAGTCAATATTGATTTGTCCATACTGTTCCGAATAGATGTATATATACACACCTACAATCACATCGACTATGGCTTTTGTAGAGTCAGAAGTCATTTTTCGTAGTTTTGCTAACGTTTTTAAGGTCTAGTTGCGCTTACAGGTGTCTCCTCTTACTCAAACTTGGTGGTGTACCCTCATGTTGAAAAAAAAGGTCTGTCTTCAATTTTACCAGCAGAGTTGCAGATCTTATTATCCCCCACGTCATATCCGGACAGTAAAGAACATGAAGTTTGAAATTTAGTCCCGATGCCTACGCTGTATTTACTCACAAGCACGTGACACAAATTTTGTCTGCGGTGAAAAAATGTAGACCAAATGATTTCATATCGCAAACTATGTGTCATCTGCACGCAATTTGAATTAAAAACAGATCAACTTTCTTCAGGTGGTGTGTCCTCTCGACTAGTTCATTTAAGAATGAAATTTGTATTCGTGCATCAGATTTGGCACGCCAATCGAAATACACTTTTTCACATTCTATCATAGATAGTTCTATGTGAACCAATAAGACACCGCTGTCCAAATTACATACGTTCTTTGTTTTTCGTCTGTCTATTTAGTGGACAGAGTAAAATTATCGGAGGCCTAACAAAAGAAGATATGGGTGATGAACGCTTGGAAATCGTGGGAGATAACGTTCTACGAGTTGACTGTTCACCAGACGAGATAGAAATGGAACATACTTTTGAAGTACCATCAGCTTCAGGCAGGTAATTTCTCATTCCAAAAAAACGTACCATTTCCTTGACAATACCTGACTACTTACTTTAATAGGATAAACAGGTCTTGCCATGCAACCATGGATGGAATGCTTTGAAAGGTTCATTCATATGGAACGTCTCAAGATCACTTTAACACCACATTGCGTGTACAAAATCAAACGTCACGTACACATTGCACCCTTTGGTAACATTTAGGATTTGCTTACAATTTAAGCACTCGTTATATGTAATGAAACCGCCTGTATCACAACAACCCTCTCACGGTAAATCCATACTGCACTATCTTCAAATGTTCCATGGTTTCGCTATAATCAGCCTATCTTCACAGTCGGTGAAATCGAGTATTCCCCGAACTGGTGGCAGGCCATCTACGTTCAGACAATACCTTCAATTCTGTTTTGCACCGCCACCAAATCAGAAAGGACCCACACCCATGTCGGAGTGGATTAGCACAACAAACACCTATCTCATATGTAAGTTGGATTATCTGAGTCTTTCTAGTTTCTTTCAAATGGTCTTATTGTGGATGTGTAGCTATACCTTTGGTTTCCTGAGGTTGAACCACAGTCGTTTTTAAATTCTAGTAAACTACGAAAGCTGGTGTTTGACTCTATTTTCACACAACCGTAATTAATATCTTCGCCTGGACTGAAATTGATACCTCAGCCAACGCGTCTGTAGGACGCGATTGCTGACCACAGCCCTACCATGCTCACATCAAACATAACGAAATCGTCAATGGCGTTCAAACATTCGGCCCGTGAGTAACGCTCATTTGGCCATGTTTTTCTTGAAAGTATGCGAAGCGGATACTTTTAACTGTGTCAGATAACCTCATAACTCCAATCAGGTCAGGAAAACAGAAGCTCGGATAACCCACTGAACCAACTTCATATCGCTAAGCATCTGCCAGGGGTTTAGATAACTGCTACTAGGATATAATCCATAATTGACCACCACTTCAATTAGTTCATATTAACAGGTAAACATTAAGTTAAGTAAGCAAGTCTATTTCGCAAATTGGTGATAAATTACGTCTAGCCTGTCTTAAACGACATCAAATTTGTAAACGATTGATCTTATCCGAGGAGACTTTTGTACGGGGAGGAAAAGATCGCTAACAAATCAAACTATTGACTGCTCATAGGTAGTTGTGAAATTAGGGATGCTCAGTCGGTGTCACTCATATTCCAACTAGGGCCATGCCCTTTTTGTTATTCACAACATCGTCCACTAAAATGATAAAACTAATCAAAACTCAATGTGTTTGCCGATAGAAGTAAAGAAACATGTGTGTTTCAAGATTTAGTGGATAACTCAGGGGAGTTAACCAGTAAGTGTGTGCTTTTTTCTAAAAACTGTACCTACATGTTCAGCACCTGTACAAACGCCTACCTGGGGCGGTCCCAAGAACAGCACTCAAATAAATTAACAGTCTTCAACTACTCCCAGCTACCTTCATAAGTAAATGTAGGCAAAACCTATCCACCGAATCCAATAATCTTTTGCTAACCCTTTTACTCACTTGCTTACTGACCCAGATATCTAGTGGAAACATTTGTGCGATTAGATGGGTATGAATTTCCGCTGTCTTTCAGTTTCACTGGACGAACACTCATTACTGCGACCACAACCAGTGAACATGGAAATCGCTCGCGCCAAGTTAGTAGAGGTGTTCGAGGTAGCACTCATACCTCGTCTAAATTTAGTCCGTACACGATATCTTTATGACGTATTATGGCTTAAAGAGGGGACATGGTTGTCAGAGAATAGTCGTTATACCACACATTCATCAGTTGTTCGATGCTTACCGTCCACTTCCCATTTATGTGTAACTAAGTCATGCTTAAGGTTGTGATGTACAATCAAGTGGTATTTTTTCCCATACGAATAATCCCATTTTGCCTATCATTTTTTTCTTCAGCTAGTACCCCTGCTTTTTTGTCACGTAAACTGTTAGACCTTCCTTAAAGTCTTCGACGCTAAAGATACAATCTTCTATGTAATGAACTACTTTCATTCATTAATGATAGCTTAGCAAAGTTGTTAGCTTGAACGAGGCTCATTTGTATAGCCGTCCAAGAATGGTTTTGGTGTATTCCGTTTCGGCCAGAGCTCAGACTTCTCACAACTAGACGGTCTTTTCGATATAACCAAGTATGATAAACTACATAACAGTAGTACCATCTCAATTTCTTACATTAAGCTGGTGAAATTCAGACAGAATTACTCGAAAACTCCTACCGGAGTAGTGAACCCTCTGGATCACAGTGAATTGGATGAGTAAATGAGTCCAGAAGTGAAACTTCACAACTCCCAAAGAGGAGTGGTAGCTCAGCTAGTAGATTACCTTCCGCGTAAATGTGCGATGATTCTGTCCCTATTTTGAGTCCAACCAACGCCTAGATTTATTACGATTGAGTACCTTCCGAATAGCCCGGTAGTCAAACCTATCAAATGTGGCAGCTTACTGTTTATCTGATGTTTCCTTTTTTCAATGTCTTGCTTAGAGTGAACGTTGAATCAGTGAGTTTCAGTCACTTAGCCTTTGGTTAATCGTGTCAACTCACTCGACATAGTTCGTATCTGGATCTCATCTGAACATAAAGTGACACTGAAGAAGTGTTCCACAACACTTTCGGGACAACAAACTATCCCAACCTTGCGGGCATCCGTGTACGCTTTTTATATAATATTTCATGCCCTGTTCGTTGAGAAGTTTTACAAGTTGTGTACCATAGGACATAACAGTTGCTGTGATGTTGCGCATACCGAAATACGAGTCGTTGTATACGTTATGTAAGTGGCAATTCACTACCGCAAATCAAAATGAACGCGTTCCACAGGAGGCTTTCTCGTTAACAAACATGTTTCTCGCTGTCAACTTGATACTCAAAGAATTTTTTCACATGCATCTTCCCGGACTAGCTGAAAGGAAATTCGAGACTATCTGTGTATAAAGTACTTAAAAGATGACAACAAGTTGAGTAATGGCTGTTTTGTCGTGACATTTCAAGTTTACACAGGGATCCGTTTTCAAACAAATAAGTGTGTCGGGATGGGATTGTTCTGTAGGTAACCGTGCTCGCCTATTAGTATGTCTTCACTCGTCTTCCGCTTCAATGTCAACGATGTTGACGCAATGGCTGTCCATGTCGGCTTGTCAACTAAATGAATTCTGCGACTAGAGAGCTTCCAGTACGAACCGTTCCCCTTTCATTCTTTCCTGCGCGATCACTTTCACATGATTTGTGTTGACTTCTTGACCTGTGTCGGCAAATCGGCACTACAGTTATTATCTAGGGTTAGCTCGTCGCATCACTAATCTGTGTTCGTGCACATCTGTGCATAGCTGCTTGCCTGTCTCTTCAACATTCTATTGGTCACATCCAAGATATGGAACCGCGTAGACTACGCCAGTTTGTTCATGTTGTTCTACACGATCCTCAGCGTTCATCAAAGCTGAACGGAGTGCTGAGTTTGGCTTGTGTGATATTTGGATATCCAGTTGCTGTAGCATCCATTGTACTGCTTCAAATGTGCCATGATTCGTCATTCGCGTTTCGAGTTCTACATGTTTAGTTCTTGCGGACCCTTTGATAGATGTATTTATGAAGCTACTGGGATGCCCATTGGAAGTGAACGATTTGAACAGGCATGCTCGTTCTTTGCCTGAGTTCGGGTGGGCTGCGGTGAGTGTCTACGTGTCGAAATAATCTTCGCATGCAGCTTTCAAGTTGACACGTTGTATGGTTGCTGTCGCACCACAGAATGACATCAGTTGTTGTCGGTTAGCGACAGGCAATGGTTTGATGCTTGCCATCAGGTCTTCTCATAACCGATACATCGAGAAAAGCCAGGCGTGAATTTATTTTCCTTCTCCGCATGTAAAGGTTATTCTACCAATTACGTTATTCAGACAACTGTGGAACTGATCAAGCTGAGTCCGAGTTAAAACAAGTGTGTCTTCCACATATCGAAGCCACATATTAGGTTCGAATGACCAAAAGGCTTCAGATTCGGCGTCTGCAAGTAATCCTGACAAAGGTGGGCCCATCGATTTCCCTCTCTTTCGCCAGTAGACTCGGTCGTCAAATTGTAGGCCATTCTTCACGAAGATAGCTTCATTCATTGATTCGGTTCTCTTGAAAAAAGATTCTTACCATTACGGAGGCTGTCATCCCCTCCATTCACTTCTCACCCCACGATTGGGTCAAACAACGTTGTCAGCTCTCGTGGTAAAGTATTGGACTGAACTAAAATCATCCACATTTGGAGTTCCCATGATTAGTGAATGCCGTAGTAACTAGGAAACTCCAGGCTAACCGTGTTAAGCAGGCCTACTGATGTGTTGGCAAGTCTGCAGATTAGTGTAAACACTCCTTCACTGACGATTCTCAGAGAGTTGGTGGTTCATTTTGCACAAGCTTTCGTTCAGTAAATAAAGGCCACTGGGCCATACCTCTGTCGGGCTATGTCTAACAGGTAAATCCGGAAGAGAATATGACTGTTTCATTTGCAGCTTTACACTGCAAGGTGCCCAGTATCAGATGACTTGTGAGACTATGTATAGATTGACACAAACAAGGTAGCCAAGTCTGGTCAGAAAAAATCATGATATTCAGACCCAAACTGGTCACCACGAGAGTAATAATCGAGTGTCCTGGCCACTGAACTGTTGTGAACTTGTCGTGTTCTGTCGTATTCTTATGCCATATTTGATAGCACTCTTCAGTCGTCCCGCCAAATCACATTTGGTGAAAATTTTGAGTTCACAAAATACGTTGCTGCACACACAAGCGCACCGTTGACTCCAAGTAGTTGGAACTTCGGAAAAAAAAACAGTTGGTGCCTACCGAAGGGGTTTAAATTTGTCATTAACGTCATTAATATATTTGTGGGCAATTGACAAGCGATAACACCGTTTAAATTTGTCGACAGTTTGTATTTCGCGTTTAACACAAGCAACGGACACTGCTGTTTATAGATATAACTCAGTTCCGGTTAGTCTGGTCAATTCATAAGCAGCATTTGTAGATAAAACTTTAGTACCATTACACACCTGGATAACTAATGCAAACTTTAAGCTAAGTGTACTTATTGTCCTGCTGTGTCTGATTCAGCTTAACTCATATTAGCCTTTAATAATCAAAAAACGTTTATTCTGTACGGAAACTCGGGTGTTTTTGTATTGTTATATATTTCCCTTTATGCAGTGATTTTCGTCGCGTTGCTCAATTTGGGTCTTATCTACATTGATGTGAGCAGCGAAAGACAAGGATATGGTTATCTCATTGTTACTTGTCTAACGATTACAATCTCCGCCATATTCATCGTTTTGTTATGTGCCAGTCTGGCCAGACAGCCTGAAAATATCGCCCAGGTGTCATTTAGGGTAAGTTTTGGGATATTCTAACAAGTTCTTTCTCATGTTTGATCAAAGCCGACTGTATGCTCACTAGGCAGAGATGCTGCTCTGACTGTTATCAGCCACAATAACAGAACAGAAAAAATTAACTGGAAAAGATGCCTAATTTAATGAGATTAAAGTGAGGCGCACAAACTACTGCAGATGGAATTGTGGTCGATCGGCGCAAACCAGTCAAAAATCGCGACGACTTATTACTTGTGAAAACTGGTGATTAAAGCAAATTGTTTGGGCGTGTGTCAGATTTATACAACCGAGTTGATCAAGACAAGGTCGCGTGAGCATAACAACGAATGAGTCACATAAAAAGCTTATTGGTTAATAGCAGTCGTAACCACTGTAACTTCTCTATAAAAAGGATATTACTTTCTAATAAACTGAGACTGCTTAGTGCCATTCGGACCACTGTTGTTCTGGTTTTCTTGATCTGGTAACGCAGCACATCATACACAAAGCTTTCCAAGAAAATGCCTGGTGCAATGAACACCCGGAAGTTACTCGCCTACAGCCTAGTGAAATCTACACTGCCACGTCCACACAGTCTTCACATGGTTTCTCGTCTCTAAAAATTCGCATGACAGAATGTACTCTCACAGAAGTGGAAGAGCAGTTTGGATCAAGTGACCTGTGTTCTAGGACAGCCTTTGAATAAGGTACTTAGTAGCCACCGTTTCAAATTTTGACAGATTCAACATGTAAGACGACATACCTGTAGATGCTCCGTCTTTCAGCAACTCCGAACCAACTATGGTCACACGGTTACACTGTCTTAGTTGAAATTTCAAGACTGAAATTTGTGAAAGATCTGGCTTATCCATAACTCATGAGGCCCATCGTTTGAACACCACTTCACCAACACTTTAGTCTTGCTAACTTTAGGCGAACCTCTGAATACCATTGGGCTCCATATCATTAAGATCTATAGGAATACTTTGTCAGTTTATTATTTTGGGACTTCTAAATATTCTGTTCATATGTGCACATCAGGTCATTCGTATTTCCAAATTGCAACAGCTCTTTATCTCATATGATAAATGGAGGCGGGCTAACTACTTTTTGGCCTCACATTCGCATTGTTGATGGAGCAAGAGCTGTCTCATAATATGCTACTGTTTTCTAACAACTTCAGAAATTATTTACACAGATTACCAAGTCTTTTTATCCAAACTATTTCAAGTTAAATTGGTGGCAGTTGCAGCAATCAACGATTTCTCCGTTTCCAAAGTTTCTCAGAAAGAGATGTCTGAGATCAACCATTTTGCTGAGGCTAAGAGACATTTTAGGTAATCAGGCCAAACGCGCTAAATTCAGCGTATATTACCCAGAAGTGACGTAATCACGTACGAAGTTTTGACACATTATGCAGCCTCTAAACAGCATCCACCTTATATCCGGCGCACTACGATACAAGCCGATTGTTCACACTCACAAATTCATTCAAGCCTACACAAGTGTGTGCCAGATTCATTAGTTGCGCACCCAATCAGTGAAGAATAATATGAGCCCCCAGTACGTATTTCTGAATGTGGTTTGCTGTAATAATGAACTAGTTAATAATGCAAACCACAATGAGTTATGTTTGCCGCATTGCTCGACTCTGACGACTTCTGAAGTTGAAACGAACAGTTAGCAAACCATTTTCTTAAACTTTACGTAGTTGAACCCAACCTTAAATGAAGGATAACGGTAGTTCTTAAATTTGCTAGGATTAGTATATTTTACAACAAATACTCAAGCCTTGTCGTATAATTCTGACAAACAATTTTTGTTCTGCATATCAGTACATGATGTTACTTCCAACCTATGTTCACAAATGTTCTTATGCGTCAAATAACAGGTACCAGGAGTACCGTGGTTACCAACGTTGAGCATTTTTGTGAACTTGCATTTGATGTTCAAAATGTCCGGTAACACTTGGATCGCTTACACCATATGGATGACGTTGGGTTAGTTATTACCGTGAATTCTGTCTCCTCGTGAATCCTTGGAAGTATTCGTATAGTTCCATTTGTACAATTTCGCAGACTATGTGCATGAAAAATTCAAATGTGGTTTCTAGATCAAAATTCATAGTTTTTTTGATAAGACGCCAACTTGACTATTAAAGTGATGTTAACCTGAGACGGATTAGAGAGTCTAACACAAAGTTTAAGCTGTCCAAAAAAAATTCCCTTATCCTCTGGTATACTAATACGGTACTCGGTGTTTATTTAATTTTTCGTTGCCGCCTAATTTTGCTTTGCTCCGCTTCCACTGATGAAAGATGAGCAGGTGTGAATGTGATATTTCTCGACTTCATGTCACGCTTAGATCACATCTCGTTTCCCGCTTGAAAATTCTTACTAATAAGGAATGAATATCATCATAAAGACTTAAAAATTGATGAAAATTGATGCTTATATTCACTCGCCTGAACGCTCACTTCTAGTTCCTCATCGGAGCTTTTATTTCTCAAAAAGTGTTTCTCTAAACCAAAAACAAACATTTTTCACCCCCTTTCCATTAACGTAGTTTATCAGCAGCATTAACTCATTCCGGGTACTGTTGTTTATCTTCTCGCTTATCACTCGCTATCTTTTCTAGCAAAACATTTCTGTGTAATTATTCATCAGATATCATTAAATCAATAGAATCAACGTACATTTTCCTGTGTTTTATCAAACGCCAAGATATTTTTGATAGTAAAAAGATTAAGATAGGCTTTTTTAATGATTCCACAATTAAATTTCTGTAGACAGCAAATTAGGGTGAAGTTTTCCCGTTTGAAATTTCTTCATTAAAAACAGCACTACATCTTACATTGTGTGCACAAAACTGTTTGGCGTTCCTACTTCTTCCCCCAAACTTAAGGTAGTAAACGCTGAATGTACGTCCTTGCAAACAATCCAGAAAGTGATACTTAAATTTGCTTCTTAACAACGCTGATAGTGTTTAGGCGGGAATTCGATATACTGTCTGGCCATGCTAGTCCAGAGATAGCTGTTAGATTTCACCAGTCACCTTGAAAGGGGTAATTAAGTGCAAATATGATATTTGTAAGCATTTGTTGTGCGATCAAAATCCAATCGACAGAAGAGAATTATAGGGCAGTGGGCAATTCCAATTGCGGACTTGCATTCATTTAAAACAAGACTACATTACATTTGGATAGATCAGAATAATTAATCAATTCAGGCAGGCTACTTAAAATTACAATGAGATATTAGAATTCGTAGCTAAGTATGAGTGCGGTTCAATAAAATCAGTCAAACTGGATGACCTCTTCAACTGTAACCTAACAAAATTAACTCAACACTCCAGCTCGACTGCTGGTCAAGGAAAATATCTACACAACTGATAAGCCCATACAAGACTGGTCGGATGCATCTTTTCAAAACTGGCTTGCTTAACCATCTACCTAAGTGCGAATGCAGAGGAAAAACGTGTTGTTCAACTTACAACAAATAAAATCCTTAATCATTCATTGGAAAAAAGAAAAGTTTTGCCTAAACACCCGTCGAAACCAGTCCGCAGTTGTTTGCATCAATCCGTTTCACTGGTATGCTGGTTACGTTTTATGTTATGCTGCTTCTACGCCAACCCGGCTTTGTTGAAAATGTGTACTAGTGCCTGATGGCACCGTTTACAGTGCCAAGCAGACCGGTTGCTAATTATCCTCCACTTTAACCTGATTCTACTTTATATGTGCTATTATGGTTGTCTTCAGTAGTTTATCTTCTTGTAAAACTGTTTCTTAACCCCCCTCACGGATTGTGGTTACGTCTTCCGGTTTGTTGATCTTCAACTTTTTGTCAAATGTCTCTGTTTTTGTGTCAATATTCGTCATGTATGTTGATCAACTGCAATCGCTGATGGAAGGTAACGATAAACGAATACTAATCACTTTTTAAATTTGCAATGTTCCCTATCCAAAATGGAATGTTGAGTTCAAGTAATCAGAATGGATCTGGCAGATTTTATTGGTTTGCCTGGTCCGGTTGGTTTTTGACATCGTCAACCGATATTAATTTTATACTAGCAATGCTCGTAACCCTTCAGAACCGCACTTCAAACGGTGATCCACTTTAGAGACACTGTTCAAATGTACCCATCATGTGCGCTTTGAGTGGTCATTCTGAATACACAATCAAACAATACGTTCGCTATCAACTGTTACAAATCGGGTCAACTCGTGTTAAGTTGACTGATTCTATAAGCCAGAATTCGGCCACTCGCCCAAAAAGGACATAGAGCAGTCCCCTTGCCATAACTTCATCTAGTGGCTAAGACGACGAGTCGTTTTGGAGAACAGTATCTTGAGAGAAATCACCATGTTCCTAAGCCCCAAATGAATGCAATCAGTTCTATCGCAAAAAGCCAAGCATGAAATACTCACCTACAACTTGTACCGTTTTTATCGTGTATGCGTCAAGTATTCGTCGATTAACGACTATATGCTTTGAGTAAGCAAAAAAATACATAGAAAGTTGTTGAATTTGAATAGTAGATCGATGTGTCTACACAATGTCAATGATGTTATCTTCCTCGTTAAATGAACATTTCATGCGACTGGGGTGTATCCATCTGCTGAAACCTTGGTAACAGGTATCATGTGTATTTGGTCAAACGTTTCCAAAGCACAGGATTAGTTTCGTGATGGTGTTCACTCGTCAGTTTACGCCTCCTGTATGCAGAACCAAGAAAAAAAGCAACGTGTTTGATGGAAAATGATGTGACATTGGTCGCCGCAAGAAGACTGTATAAAAAAGCAATCGCTGGACGAGCTATAAGACTGAACTTTTAATAC